>JAODPA010108958.1:3642-14079 GCA_025585075.1 Nepenthes mirabilis
CTAGTCTCGGATTATCTTTTTTTTTTTTTTTTTTTTTGGGGGGGGGGGGGTTATAAGTACTTTAGTCTCAGAATATCATCTTCAACATCCGTGTACTTTGGACACACTGCAAAATATGATTCTAATAACTTGTGTTTTTCAAAACTTTCAGCAAGGATTTTATATGGAAATTTCCTGATGATTGGTGTCCAAAGACAAAGTTCTAGTAGTCGACGAAAAAGCAATCGCTAAATTTAAGAGGGCTTATCCCTCATCTCTTCTGCTACATATCGATGTAATCGATCAAAATTTTGGCCGCCCTCTATATCAAGCGTGACAAAGATTACAGAGTTCACAGGCAGCTAGATCCTTTCAAATTTTAAAACGTGAAACACATGGCATTTGACTTGTTAAACACAGCCAAGTATCCTAGAAGACAATCCCTAGCCTTTCAATTGAACCGAGCCCAAAATAAAGGAATAGTTTTGATTCTACGAAGGACAGCAAAAAACTGGGTGGGGCATCTATTCAAATCATGCCATCCAAAGTTATTACACAACTTCGGATGGAAAGTGTCTAGCAAAATTGAAATATGGTATCTGGTTGAAGGGCTGAACCATCCAAGTTGGGAATATAGGCTAATGGACTATTTTTTCTCCTATAGTCACGATCCTCTCCCCAACCCCTGGGCTGGACGAAGGAACAAGCAAGAACCTGAAGAGTCACCCCAATCCAGCAAGAAATGGATAGTGTCCATAGCCAAAGCACAGTAGACTCATTCCTCTATTGTTACTTACGTCACACCTAAAATCTCCTACATGAATGAGATCAGGATGGATTTGTCTCCTTCCTCCTTTCAGATTTGGATTTATCTATCTAGTAATTCTTGTTTGGAAGCAGGAAAAAAGAACCTCTATCAAATGCCATTAAAGTAAGGATTGATAGATTAACATCTATGAGGACCAAGTTCTTTCACTCAAATGAAAGATAAGGCTTTGCACAAAAATAATTAGGAAAGAAAACTACCTTTCTCAACTAGAAGCTAGCACTAAAGCAAAAGAAGGAGCCACAGTCAAGGGTCAACCTAGAAGGTTAGCAAGGTATGGAAGGATATTCTTCTATTCAAAGCTTTCTAATGGGGAAGGATATTCTTCTATTCAAAGAATGCTAATGTTAGCCCTTGCCTTGTTGGCTAATTGCCTCGATGAGTCTTGATCCAAGTATCCCCTCAACATCTAAAAGAAAGGAAATAAGATCTGAGTTCCTTCCCTGTCACTTCCTTTGGGCTTCAAGGATGAACACAATGTAAATTCTAGGATACTTAGCCTGTGTTTAGCTAGTCCAATGGTTACCCACTATTACCAATCCATAGCTTATAGGGCTCCTCACAATTTGATTTTTCTTTCTGATGTGCTCGCGATGTGTGAGAATTGACACAATGGAAATAGCTTTGCTGTAATACAAAGGTAGGGGTAAAGTTTTGGGAGCTTTGTGCATAAGGCTACCATGTTTAAGATGTGTTATACAAGCATCAGATTTCTGCCATTCCAGATTAATTAAGTAATTGAAGAATTCTAAAGAAATCTTTTATTCTCCAGTCAATGCTCCTCATGTGGACTACCAATATGTTCAAATTGATTTTTCACATGATCTGCACCGGCATCAACTAAGCCTGGTGAGCATTGGAACTTACTCATCATCCACCTTCCCCAACCCTTTACACCCAACTTTTTTCCCATCCGATTGCATACATAATCATTAGGTATTGAAGTGGCCGGTTTAGCTTATGATGTCACCAAATCTTATTGATGCAAACAGCCTAACAATTTAAACTAAAAAACTCATTATAAATTTTTGACAAAGGTACTCTCACCTGTTCTATATATGACTTGCCACATCACAGAACAGCATCATCAATTGGCAACAGGAATCCAAGCAAACTCAAATGTGATGTTGATGTGGAACACCCCACCCCCATCAAGGCAGAGGGGGGCGGGTAGACAAGGACGACTTTAGTGGGCCAGCAAGCTCAATTGTATTGAGGGTCTATTTCACATTTGTTAGATAGCCTACATTTGTTTTAACTATGTAAGGATAGGATCATCAGTTAATCATCACCAAGAGTAATTGAGCAATTGGGGTGTCATTAGGGTTAGGCTATTAAGACAACTTTTTGGCTAATTTGGGGATATTTTTAGAGAACTGTGAAGAATACTTTAGCAGCTCTCAGAGTTTGGACCTTACGGGGAACTATCCATTGGCATTTCTATAATTCGCCATGTGACTCACTTCGGCCAATTGGAAGTCATATTTTTATTACTCCTCGATTTGTTGCTTTCTTAATCTAAATTATTCTAATTGTGCGGTAGTGGTGCATTTGTTGAATTCAAGTTGTTTGTGGTGCATTTCCTGGAATAAGAATTGCCTGGTTAAGTGAATGTTGGGTGAAAAGGAACTTGGTATTCAATCCTCATCTGGATTCTATTGAATTGGTGCTCTCATCGATAGGACTTGGTAGTAAATTCTCAACTTTGCAGTAAGAAAACCATCTGGATGTGGGATTAGAGCATGGATGTTCTTCAAACGCAGTCTCTAACAGAAGATTATAAAGCATTTTTTTGTACACCCACGAAAAGTGACTGGGATGAAAGTGTCCGGGGAGGATTGTCCAAGGTGAATTTGTGCAAGGAGACTACAACAAACTCATTGGGAAGGATGGACTCTGGTACCACTCATAACGTTTCATGCAGTACCCCACCCACCAACCGAGCACAATTTGAAGCTTTAGAGGAAAGCCAAACGAAACTCACAAAGATGGTTGAAGATGTGATTAGGTCATTCACACAACTATCCACTACAATCACTCAATCCAGTCAATTCATAGAAGAGGTGAGGCGAGAAACCAATGCTGAGATGGAAAGGATGGAACATAGATTAGCTGAAGGTTGACATGGGATGAGAATCGTTGACAAACTCATGGCAAAGGAAGTGGAGCAACAAGGTCTAAAAATGGAGACCTCTGAGTAGATGAGCATGAAGAAGAAGCACTGAGGATGAACAAGAAGGTCTGAGATAGGAGGATGAGGAAGAACTTCAAAACTGTAAGCTAACAGAATGTGCCGAGGATACGTTCAATGATGGTGTCAGACTAGAGGATCATCTAGAGCTTCCCGGCAATGGGAAGGGTATTGTGTATAGATGAAAAAATCTATCAATATTTGATACATTAGCCGCTATATATAGATATTAGGTCTTCACAAATCGCGGAAAAATATTTATAATACTTCCCAAAAATCCCAAAAGTTTTGAGAATGGCTCTAACTAAGCATCTAGTGAGGGATCAATTATGAAACTAGAAAAGCCAAACGAGGCTTATAATGTTGTATCTACAATATATCGTGATATATTAATTGACAATTAAAATATCGGCCGATATACTTGATATTTGGGCTGATATTAGGCTAATATATCGGTTAATATTAACCGATATTTAGCTATCAGCAAACGATTCTTAGATTATTTCTCCAAATAGATTTGATACCGATACGTATTGTTCAATATGATTATAATCGATATCAATAATGATGTCGATACTGATATTGTTATCCATGGTACCGTAGGAATCGTGAAGTTAAGGAAAGTAATAATGCCTATAATGAGGGTCATGTATGAGGAGATAGAGATAGAAGGCCTCAATTTCCAAGGATGCATTACAATGAAGAGCCCAACTATTGTAGGAATGACAACATCTATGGTAATGAGCTGAGACAATATGGCTACTGTGACTAAGGTCCTAAGAAGTTTAAGGGAAACTTCCCTCATTTCGATGGGGATAATCCTCATGAGTGGCTAGACAAGGTGAAGCAATACTGCCATATTTAAAGTGGTAAGAGAAGATATGGTGGCCATAACAAGCTTCTATCTAGCAGGCAAGGCTAGCAACTGATGAAGTTGGATTTAGGCTAAATTTGCTAGGGAAGGAAGACGACTAAGGTGTATGGCATTTGAATGAGAGTTCTTTTTTAATTGGGATAGTCACCATTGTCAACCATCAGGGGCAACCTGCTAAGTTATGTCAAGAAGGT
Organism: Nepenthes mirabilis; assembly: GCA_025585075.1. Taxonomy (NCBI): domain Eukaryota; kingdom Viridiplantae; phylum Streptophyta; class Magnoliopsida; order Caryophyllales; family Nepenthaceae; genus Nepenthes; species Nepenthes mirabilis. Next base: position 7,707 of record JAODPA010108958.1, read on the forward strand.
AAAGTGCAAACGTAAATTGAAGAATTCTAAAGGCTGCAAACAATAGTTTGGGGTTGGTTGAACGAGACATCACTTGTTACCTTCGTCGAAGGACCTAGGCCACGGCTAGCTGAGGAGTTGAAGTTGAAACAACCGCAACGGCTAATAAAGGCTAAGAGAATGGTGCAGATTCTAGATGAAAGAAGAATTGCCACGGGAAAAACTAGCATTGTTAATGATTTTGCTCAAGATACCGTGGAAGGAAAAGGAAGCTGGGGAGAACGAACCCAATGAGAGATCCATGAATGTAAAGACAATGCCTTGGGAAGTGGTATGAGAGAAAAACAAGGACTTTGCTGTAAATGTGGCAACAAATGGGACAATGGTAATCATTGTAAATCCAAATAAGTTTCCGTGTCAGAGGAACCTAGTGATGAGGAAGAAAAAGAGGAAGGAATGGAAGCAAAGGTAGGCGAAGGAAAAATGCATAAGGAAGTCAATTACAAACAGAAAGAAGAAAAGGTCGACTTATCACTTGATGCCCTGACCGGAGTGCATAAGCATTCAGCTATGAGGCTTATGGCATGGGTAGGCAAGCATAAGGTAACGCTCATATTAGATTATGGGTCATCTCATAACTTCATCAATGTTGATATCCTACGGAAGCTCAGACTCTAAAGTTAGAATGTGGAACCATTTGTTGGGAAGGTGCCAATTGAGGAAAAATTTAAACATGAAGAGGTAGCACAGGGAGTTAAGATGAATGTGCAAGGTCTTTGAACAGTAGCCAACTTACATGTGCTATCCTTACTGGGCCTGGATGTGGTGTTATAAAATACGTGGTTGAGAGGCTCAGGTTGAGCAGTCACAGATCACAAAGAAATGAAGACAAAAATTCAAGCTTGATGACCAGAAGAGAGTTTGGTCAACAACTTTGAAGGAGTTACATGTGAAGCCTACACCATGGAAAGCTTGTGCAAAGGGGGTGCCTAATGCCTCGTGGTGGTTGAGACTAGCATGGAATGACTCAATGCTAAGCAAAAGAAGACCAAAGAGGGACTAGAGGCAAAGCTACGACAACTGTCATAAGAGGTTAGAGGATGGTGTAAGGTTATGAGTAGGTTCTTGAGGTGCTCACAAGTCTGCCTTCACCATGGCATTTCAATCATCACATCAACTTGAAGGATGAGAGTAATCCTATAATATCCATGAAATTTCTGATTTTTTATAAAGTTAAATTTGGTTATATATAAAATTATTTAGAGTTATATTGATTAATTTAATGTCAATTGATCAAAAGAAGTGGTTAAATTCTACTCAGTGTTTGAGGCGTAGTTTGAACACCAGAAGTTGTCACTTTCAAGCCAATGTTCGAATGCCAAGTTGAAGGTCAGCTGGATAGTTTTTAGAAACTGATCCATTTTGAGCTAAATTTTAAATGGTAGCTGGATAGCTTTTGAATTGTTGATAAGATAGACTTGGGAGGTTAATAAATGGATTGAAATTTGAAAATTGAAATCAGATTCAAAAAGGATTGAAAATCAAAATGGTTTGAACTTTAAAAAAGAAATGATTATCTATAAAGCTATTTAAGGAGTTAACACTCTATTAATAAGAAAAGGATAGAAAAGAAGGGAAGAAAAAAAAAGTTTAGGGAAAATAGGAAGGAAAGATCAAGGAGGGGTAGTCAAACATTAGAAGTAAAGAAATTGAGGAAAATTATCATTTGAGTAAATTCATATTCCTTTTTGGTGTAAGATCATATTCCTTTCTGGAGTAAGTTCCTTCTTGTAAGTTCATTCTTCTTTCTTTTAAAAAAAATAAGTAAACTCTTATTCTCTAAATATTTCCCTCTTACAATTCGAATGTTGGTGATAAAGATAGACTCCAAATTGTAGAAATCAAAGTATATGTTAATTCATAAGTAGTATTTCATGAAGTTGTTGACTTAAGGAAAGACAAGGGGGAAAAGTATGAAAATAGAAATGGAGTTGAAATCAAGTTGTTTATCATTCAATTTCAAATATTTGTTCGATTATATTCACAGTATTTGAGTAGATAATTCATATTATCACCTTATATTTCAAGAATTTGAATGAATAATCTAATCATTCTGTGTTCTATTTGGTTTTTGTCGAACAATTGAGACGTCTTTTGAACAGCAACTGTCTCTTTTTGACAGTTTGTCCAATTGTTGAGTTCTAGTCTTGGATTGTTGACTCCAATAGTTAGTTCTCATTTTCTCTTTCATACCAAAATTCAGATTTGTTGTCTTACTCTTAATTCGTGAGTTTTTAAGGGGTTATTCTTTGAATATATTGGACTTTTACTCGTTGGAAGCTAAAATAGCCACTTGATAACCCATGACGTTTGGATTTTGTTCGAATGCCAGACCCATGAATTGTGGCATTCAACCTAGAATTCAAACATTGGTCTGACAGTATTTCAACCTTGGAATTTTCTTAAATTTATTGTATTCTACTCATTGTTTTAATAATCATGATATAAGAGCTTTTGGAATTGTTTCTTATCAATTGTTACTCATATCTTATGGATCAACAAAGTAGTTCATATGACGACACTATGGTTTCAGGAAATATGGAACCCTAAGAACCCTAAAGTGGTCTATAATTGTATAATACTGATTTCATATTTGAAAATTGGGGCTATTGATCTTAGTGTGGGATGTTTATAACGTGTAACCATTGTATTGTAATATCTGATGATATCAGCAAGGGACATTGGATCCGAATATAGTCATATCACAGGGAATATGACTCTCTGGATAGCTACCCACCTTTGTGGGGGTAGGGAGAAGTCTCTTAAGAGTCAAGGTGATTGCACATACAATCTTAGATGTAGGTAAACTAGTATCATTGATGTAACACCTAGTTTTCCCCATTTGATTTATTTGAAATTATTTATTATTTTGAGATAATTGAATGTATCAGATTAATGATATTTTATAAAATTTTAAAGAAAATTTGATCCGTACCTGAGGCGCAAAATCCCGTGGACCAAAGCCCAAGGCAAGCCTGAGGTGGCTCTCGAGCGCTAGTGGGCTATTTAAGGCGCGGTGGTGGTCGGTGTGGGCATTCACACGAGAGAAAATGCAGAGAAGAGAGAGAGAGAGCAAAAGAGAAAGATGAGAGAGGGGGAAGAGAAAAGGTAGATTGGTACATCCTTTTATCAGATCTATTTGGTATATGGTCGAGGTAAGTATCTATAAATCGTATCCTTGGTCTGTTTCAGTGTCTGATATGTTTTGATTTTGTTTTGGAGGTTTAAAATTCATGCATGTTATTTTTATATAGCCTATTTGTTTTCCTTGAGCATGCACGATATTTTTACCGGTTGTTTGAGGGTTTTGTTCTGTTTTTGCAAGTATCTAAGGGTTTTATTATTTTATGGAGAAATAAATAAATATCTAATACTATATATTTTTATGTCAGTGTATTTATATAGAAATGGGTATGAAATCTGCATAGGTCTTACATTAGTTCACATGTATTATTGTCTGGGGATTGAGGTCATTGCCTCTGCTATTTAATATTTGATCTATATATGTTATCTGTTTCTCTCCCAACGGGGATATCTGTAAATCCCTTTTCTACCGGTAGGAAAAGGCTCTTTCTATAATTAACCCATCCCGTTTGCATTTAATGAGAACCATCTTAAATAAATTGAACGAAAAATTAATATATTCGAATGTCCTAATATATTTATTAAACTTAAGGGTTATACCCAAAACCATGGGCGACAAAACATAGTAAGTTTCTTATTTATGGGAGATTAAGTATATAGATGGCCTTACCTACGAGTCCTCGTAGTAGATGACTCTGGCTTAAAATTATTGAGAGCATGTATAATCATTCCTCAAGTTAGTCTATTAGCATTTGGTTCTTCGATTTCGTGCATACTTTGTATGTCTCCATTAATTTGTATTTAGATTCTGATTTAAAATTCACAGATTGGCCCACATATGGGATTTCGTTAGCCTCATACATCTGATGTGTGATTTCATTCCAAAACTTATTTGATTTTTATATAGTTTCGTTTTGGACTCTGATTCCGTTTATATGATTTTGATCCGGGTTTTGTCTCATTCAGTATATGTTTATCTAATGATGATACGATTTTGAACATTTGAATTTGTTTATCTAATTTCGCTCCGAATTACTTTTGTTCAGCATATGTCTCGGTGGGACTATATTTTGATCAAATATATGATTTAAATACGAGATTACCATCAACTTTCTAATACCGGATTTGTATTTGTTATCCATTTTCAATATGTTTTGGACTCTCCCTCTGATTTGTTGAACATATCTGTTTAATATATATATATGATATTTGTTGAGATTTAGTCTTACATTTTCTATTTCTTATTCTTTTAGAATAAATTGCTTGGATATCTTGTAGAAGTTAGACATGATTTGACGCGACATTATATATTTTGGTGAGTATTGTATTTGTTCGAATATTAATGGTCAATTGTATTTTGGTTATTTCAGACTAGCCAGATGTAGGCCCTTGGGATACGTATTAAACAATTGGATCAGCGTATTTGATGGATATGTATATGTATATGGTTTTATCCCTCCCTTACGATTGCTTAGAGTAGGTCATAGTTATATTGCCTGAACGGTTATCCGATAAGGTTCTCTGATGGATTTTGGATTTGTTTATTATTACTTGGATGATAAAATTTTATGGTCTGTTTGTTTACATCACACCCGGGTTTGGGATTTGTTTATATCATTTTGGTATTTGTTGATTTATTATTTAGACCTACTTTTGTCCGAATTCGTGACAATTTACCTATAAAATGGAGACAAATATGTTGGTCGTTGTTTATAATCATCAATAAGGTCCAATGAGGCTCCTTTGATCTTCCCATTGTGTTATAAAATCTCGGTTGTATTGGGACTCAGTAGATTCGATTTCCTTGGTAACTTACATTAAAATGTTGAATCTCTTTCCATGTGGTTATCATTTGGATATATTTGTTGAAATGAGAATATGGGTTATATACTGTCGTTTATGTTATTTATTTTGTATGATTTACTAGAGATTCAACTTACAGATCTGCTTGGTATGAGATGAAGACAAATATCTACAAATCCGATCATTTGTCTGATTTTGTGTCTGATAACATTTGTTTAGGTTTTGGGGGTTTTATGTACATGCATGTCATTTTAATTATCCAATCCGTTTCCTGTGAACATGTATGCCATATTTACTGGTCGATCTGGGGTTTTATTTGCATTCTGTGATTTTTGGGGGTCATACTGATTTTATGAAAATCTGTATAAATATTTGAATCTGTATATGTTTTGTATTAGTATATCTGTATGAAAATGAGCATAAAACTTGCATAGACCACGCATCGATACTCATGCATGTATCGGGGATGAGATTGCTACCTTTGTGATTTGATATGTAATTCGATTCGATATGTGATTTGTGGCGCCTCTCTCGATGGGGAGGCCCTGTTCACGACGGGAAAATATTTGTGACTCCCTCTTCTACCGGCAGGAAGAGGCTTTGACGTAGCAAAACCTACCCCATTTTCGTAAATGAGAATTACCGTAAGATAACTACAGAAATTTTATATATATTAGAACGTCCCAATATATCTTATAAATTTGAGGATTACACCCAAAGCCGTGGGTAGCAAAACATAGTGTGCAAGTTTCGTATCTATGGAAGACAGTGTACATAGGTAGCTTAACATGTTGGCCTAAATTGTATTTACTCTGGCTGAAGGTTATCGGGAGTATGTATAACCCTTTCTCAAGTTAATCTTTTAAATCTTTGGTTCTCCATTTGAGCATATTTTTGTTTCAGCATGGATTTGTATTCAAATTTGATTTGAGATTCGCAGTTTTTCCCAAAGATGGGAATTGGGTTAGCCTCATACATTTGGATATATGATTTGTTTTGAAATATGTTTTGATTTTTATAATTTGGTTCCGGCCTTTGTTATTCGTAGATGATTTGGATTCGAATTTTGACTTGTCCAAGACATGTGTCATATGGATATAATATCGGATCATGATTTGTTATATGATATGATTTGGATTATGAGATTTGACTCCGAATCACAATTTATTATGAACATCCCGATGGGACTCTGTCTTGATACAGATTGTAATTTGTGTACGAGACTACCTTCAAGGTTTCTGATGACTTTTGAACCCCTCGATTTGGATTATGAGAGTCCCAATGGGACTCTGTTTTGATACGGAATGTGATTTGAGTACGAGACTACCTTTAGGCTTTCTGATGACTTTTGAACCCCTTGATTTGTTTGATACAATTTGTGCCCCACGATTTGTTTATGCTATTGACCCTCGGTTTCTGATTAAAGATGCATGTATATATATATATA
>JAODPA010108969.1:0-19865 GCA_025585075.1 Nepenthes mirabilis
TAATTTTTATCACACCTAAATTATCCAAAATAATAATAAATAATCACAATTAAATCAAATAAAAATTTTGGATATTACATTCTCCCCCACTTATAAAAATTTCATCCTCGAAATTTAACGAATCTCAAAACTTAACAATAGGGGGATAGCCTAATCATTGAATACCTCTTCGACTTAATACAAAGTCTCAAATGAACCAACAGGCTCTCATCTCGATACCTCCTACGCCTCAAAAGGATCATCCACTTGAAACCTTAACCCTATTCCGAAATTTCTAAGTCAATGACCCGCATACTTCTACTGTGCTACTCTGACTAAACGTTTATTAGAATACTAAGAATTCTCCTAGAATTCATGTCTACTAATTCATATAAGACAACTAGGTTTTCCTTGTAACTATAAATCTAAGGAAAATCCTAAAGATATCGACACGACTAAGGCAAAACTTAAAATCTTTAGATTACAATCAACCTAGGCAACACAATTTAAGTGATCACCCAAAAACCTTAAACTTGAATACTCCCTAAACTTATCATTTTGTTGGCATACCATTGAGCCAACTTATACATTCCGATCATATCACCCAAATTCACGAAGAATGGGCTATCCTAGTATGCCAATTTCACAATAATCAAATAGTACCCCTAACTCTTGCCTCCCTTAATATCCTCGAAACCAAAACTATTAGGGCTTCTCATCTCATAACTTTATGACCTTACTACATAGGAGATAACTCTCCCTCCTAAAATCAAAGGCAGAGCACCCTCTTCGCTTAGATATTAGGAGCTACTTGAAATTCATCCTACAATAATTCCTATGATATGCCAAGACATACCCAATCTGAAGATTCTCAACATCCAATTATTTTCAATAATCTCACCTTTCTTGAAGGATATCGAAACTCACCATTACGGTCCTTAAGCAGATTTCACCTACTTGCACTGTCTTATGGCCATCTCTCCCTACAAGATAACCTCTCAATTCTTTAGGATCATTAGACAATAACTATCTCCATAAGCAACACCTATGAACCCTTAAAGCAACGACATCAATGACTAACTCCAAGCTATGAGTGAAGTATTTCTGATCATAAACTTCCTACCAAATCATATTGAGTGCAACTATCCAATTATGTTGTAGGAAAACATGATCCTGAATCTTCCTTAGAAACATCACAATCTGCTATAGCTCATTAGACCCATCAGAGGTCAACCCAAATGACATGGTCAACAATTAACCCTTTCTTTCTCAACGACTATCCTCAAAAACCCCCATTCTAACGAATACTGATTGTCACCAAGCCAAACGCTCCACGGGCGCTGCTATCCTCAAAGGACACTTATCAGATTACCCCACCAAGTTCAATTAGACCAAAGAGGGCCACACACCTTTGAGACACCAATTAGTCTTTCCCAAATTAGCCATTGTTCCAAATTTTAAAGAATCACATTCATGCTATCAAAAACCACATGCCCCACATAACATTTCTCCTAATCAAACTTACATTCCTTTCATACTAGAGCATACGACTAACTGTCTTCACAGTCTAAGATATAGTACTCAAACGGAATCCGTACGCCCCATGATTCCTTGAATTTATCAATGAGACCATCACAAATTGACATAAATATGGCTGAAAGATCCAATCGATAAAATTCATAAAAATGCCAACGAACCTACAAAACCCAAATGGTGTTATCGAGACTTATAATAGTTATATCTTAATTCCAAAAGCTACCGTAAGTATAATTCTCGACTACCCACAATTGATAGCACTACAGATACAAATACCCTTAGGAAAGATCAGCCCTTGCAATGGATCTTAATTCCAAAAGCTACCGTAAGTATAATTCTCGATTACTCACAATTGATAGCACTACGGATACAAATCAACCTTAGGAAAGATCAGCCCTTGCAAAGGATCATCAAATCACCTATTTATTTCCTAAGGCCCGCTTATCAAACCATTCATCTCCCGGGCAATCAAACTTTCAATCTTCCACAAGAAACCTCATCCTTCATCTTACTAACCCCAAAAATCCTAGAGTAATTCATAACGGGCATTTAACCGATACTTTCTCGATTCTATACAAAATCCTTAAATATCGGTGTCGACCCTGACATAATCTCGAATTGTTAATCAAAGATAAATTAGCCTAATCTTTTTCCTTAAGAAATATCCTTAATCACATACACAGCTTAACTTCTTAGTGACCACAAGACGACTGCCACGTATGGTCTCACATGCTACATAAACTTGGCATATATTCTCATTAAACGACTTGCAAGCAAATGATACTAACTCTGTCGCCACTCAGTCATTATGCCTTATATTCAAAATTTTATAACTTAATTGCAAGTATCATATCCCACTGCAACAATTCATGCTAGCATGGCAACTCACCAACCCAATCATCTTTAATATCATATCAAAACTTAACACTACAAGGAAATCAAATCATCCTAACTAATCATATTTACGAACCCAAGAAAATACCGTAGAGCTCGATGCAACTAGTATAAAATTCATGATCCTCAAATAACGAATAAATTTAGGAAATACAAACGAAATATAAATTCAAAACCCCAAATAACACATATATTAAAATGTTAAGATCCAAGAATCTCACCTCCCACCATGGTAGACGACACCTCTATACTCTATGCCATCATCGCGAAGCCTTGATCTAGGAAACTGGGCTACTTTATTGTCCGACACATGGAAGAGGGATAATCCCTAATCATACGGTTGAACTATCCATAATTAAAATATACTTTCAAAAATCCCATCGAAGCAAAATATTCATCCATAGGACATCCATGAACATATCCTATAATATCTCTTATCATCGAAACCTATGACTCTTTCAACGTCAGCCACCCAAGGTTGACTTCACCCTCTATCTTATATGGGGTAATATTATCTTATCCTCTTCCGAACATTGGATCACCGTCAACACTATCTTAATTTTCAGGATCCATATCTCAACCTCTACCAAATCCGAGCTACCTAAAAATTTAGGCACTTAACCGTTACTAAATCGATTATAAAACGGCATACTTGGATTCATCTAAGTTATACTAATTTCAAGCCATCAATCCCACCTTATCCATCATACTTGATCCTCTTTTCTTAGCAATTTGCTAGCATGAAGATCTCAACCTCGACCTGATCAAGCCTAAATTTTCACCCAAAATCAATCAACTTAGGCCTCGAGTTGCTATCGATCAACTCAAACACTAAATCGACATCAATTAAATTCAAACCTTGAGGCACCTCCATATGACTTCCCCACATGACCACCATCACGAATAGTCCCTCGTTTAGGAGCCATTACGGTTACTAATATCCTATCTGAAAGCAAAACAACAAGGGTTAGCTACTCTTAGGACACTAACTGGGATACATAAGCTAAACAGCCAAACTTAATCACTATTTCTAACTTAGTTCTAGCCTAAGTTAGCCAACCAGGATAACTAGAATTATCCAATCTAACTTATTTGTTATATGCCAACAGATGTGCACTCAGTCTAGCCCATCCTATCCTAAGCTTTCATATCAGATCTAAATCAAACCTAAGTCATCTCTTTCCTTAATATCAACTAACGTACCATATTTTCAAATCGAAAACTGGCAAGGATCCGACTATAATACGAACGTCGGATTAATATAAAACCGATATAATATCCTATATAACAAACAAAAATCCATCTAAATCAACATCAACACATCCAGACAACCACAATCTAATCACACAAGATCCAAAATCCACATCAAACCGTGGCTCCAACATTGTATGTCTGAACACAACATTAAATAAAAAAAGATGCCACTAGGTACTTGACACAAATCATCACAATCATGCAAAAATATATACGATCACCATACATACAGCGAAAACTACTATATCAAACTACTATCCTTACATACGATAGACATCATTAAATCCATCCAAAATTATACAAGTCTCCAAAAATGCTATACAAAATCACAAAATGCAAATCCTTCGAATAGGTCTTCCAGTTCGAAGCCTAGCCCACTTCTAGTCACTACTTTGTCTCGTCAGGTGTGACGGAATGGGTCATAAGTCCCGACGACCACCGTCAGTGTCATATATACATACATATGTACATAATATCCAAAACCATACACTTTCTATAAAGGCATAAATATATATAAGAAAACTTAAAGTTCCATACTTTTATTTTCTTTCTTCACCCTTTTTTTTCTTTTCGCTTTTGTTCACATACAAAATCAATGGCCAAACTTCTTAAGTTGGCCCCCTAAGTTGGCCAGCCAAGATTCTTGGACAACCTTATCTTGACCAGCCAGAAAATTAGGTTGGTCGACCATAACATGGAACAAAAGACAAGTGAGATGCCACTAAAGACCGAATTTCACAAACCATAAAATTTTACGAAAGCATCTAAATACTCGTTTTATTTACATAGCAAGCCCATAATACAAAAATTTCCAAAACATACCAAAATACATCAAGTCGTTTTATAATTTTGCTACATCAATCTAGCATGATTGTCCAGCCAAGCTAGTCCGCTCAGCTCTATTCCTATTCGTCTGTTATAAATTATTACTCCTCTAAAGGTCAGAAAATAGCAATGAGTGAGCAATTGCTCAACAATGTACCATTAAGCAAAAACATGTATAGTTATAGGTTTAAGACAAAGTCAACAAAATCACGTGAAAGTATCATGCATACAGAAACATAAACTGGTCGGACATAAATTCATGAAGACAGACTGCCAAATCAAAACTTAAGTCGAAAATTAAACTTTTTCACTTTCAAAATCGGCTACATTTTAGGCTTACGGTTACTCGGCCATCATGGTTTAGAAACGGCTACATTTTAGGCCTACGGCTACTCGGCCATCATGGTTCGAAAACGGCAATATTTTAGACCTACAACTATTCGGCCATCATTTTAGGCCTGTAACTACTTAGCCGTCAAAATACATTTCTTCAAATTCTGAGCTTCTAAAAGTCTGAAGATCTTAATGAGTAAAAGTCCTGAGATCTTTAAAGGCGTGCTTACGTTCATATTTAGTAACAACATGCAACATGCAAACTCTTTAATTATCTGGTGATATCTGGCCGAAATTAAACATGCAGATAACCTCTCCATGCACATAACTTAAACTTGCCAATCCTCTTACCACAAACCGGTATTAATAAACAAAAGAGATTCTAACATCGTTGGAGCATAGATCATGGGACAAAATCACATACTTTCATATTCTTTCTTCGCCCTTTTTTTTTTCTTTTCTCTTTTGTTTACACACAGAATCAATGGCCAAACTTCTTAAGTTGGTTCCCAAGTTGGCCAGCCAAGGTTCTGAGTCAACCTTATCTTGACCAGCCAGAAAACTAGGTTGGTCAGCTATAACGCAGAATAGAAGACAAGTGAGATGCCACTAAAGACAAAATTTCACAAACCATAAAATTTTACAAATGCGTCTAAATACTCTTTTTATTTACATAGCAAGCGCATAATACAAAAATTTTTAAAACATCCCAAAATACATCAAGTTCGCTCATAATTGTACTACATCAATCTAGCACGATCATCCAGCCTAACTAGTCCGCCCAGCTCTATTCTTTTTCATCCGTTATAAATTATTGCTCCTCTGAAGGTCAGAAAATAGCAAGGAGTGAATAATTGCTCAACAATGTACCATTAAGCAAAAACATGCATGGTTATAGCTTTAAGACCAAGTCAACAAAACCAGGTGAAAGTATCATGCATACAGAAACAAAAACTAGCCAGAGGTAACTTCACGAAGATAAACTGCCAAATCAAAACTTAAGTCCAAAATCAAAACTCTTCCGCTTATATTTTAGGCCTGCAACTACTTGGCCATCATGGCTCGAAAACGGCTACATTTTAAGCCTGCATCTACTCGGCCATCATGACTAGAAACGGCTACATATTAGGCCTGCATCGATTCACCCATTAAAATTCATTTCTTCAAATTCTGTGCTTCTAAAAGTCCAAAGATCTTAATGAGCAAAAGTCCAAAGATATTTAAATGCGTGCTTACGTTCATATTTAGTAACAACATGCAACATACAAACTCTTTAATTATCTGGTGATTTCTGGCCAAAATTAAACATGCCAATCCTTTTACCACAAACCGGTTTTAATAAACAAAATCGCATATTCATTCATGTGCTGAACATAATACTCCTTCATAAACATAAAAAAGCGATTATCATGATATATTTCACATGGAACTTAACCAAGAAGAGCATAAAAACAATAATGCTTAACATGAATTTAAAACATTGGTACAATTGCCTAGAATCTATCAATGAACTACCTTACTTGGATCTGGTCTGAAGTTCATCTTTTCCTTGTGCTTTACTCAGAAATCACCCAACTTCTATCCTAATTCTCAAATTTAGTATTTATAGATGTTACAGTTGGTGGTAGTAGGTGGGGGCAAATTAACTACTTCGCACTTCTTTTCTTATTTACCGAATTTTTCTTTCTAGAAGGCCAGTGGAGTAGGTAGGAGCAGGTCACTTACTCTGATTTGGCCAGTCAAACTCAAATGAAAATCGGCCAACAAGTCAATCCGATCAACTATCGCAATCGGTCAACGATTCGTGCCTACTATTAATCCGCTTCGGTTATCTAATTATTTCCGGTCACTATCTCTCGTTCTTATTTCCTAAGTCCTTAGGGGTTACTGGTTTATTTTTAGTGACTTCTCCTAATTACTTTGGTTCCGGTTAACCATTTTGGTCTGGTAAATTCTTTTATTCCGGACAACGTTTATCCCAACTTCCTCTCTAGAAATCATCTCTAAATTTCTCTCCAGAAATCCTCTTCAAAATTTCAAAGCTTTTCTCCGGAATTCCTATCTAAGTTCCTGTCCAGAATTCCTCTCAAAATTCCTCTCCAGAATCTTCTCCGAAATTCCTCTCTAACTTCCTCTACAGAATTCCTCTCTAAATTCTTGTCTAGAATTCCTCTCTAAATTTCTCTCCGAAAATTCATCTCCGAAAACTGTCTCCGAATTCCGTTTCCAGAGACTGTCTCCAAAAAGTCGTGTCCAGGTATCCATTTTCGGAAAATTGCCTTTGGATAGCTGTCTCCGAAAATTCTCTCCAGATATCTTCTCTGGAGATCGTCTCCGGAAGTCTTTCCATTCAAGCCGATCAACATTTTCTTATTCCGGTCAACTTTTCTCACCAGCAATTATTCCATTTAGTCATCTGTCTGTTTCGGTCGACCATCTTATTTGTCCAATAATCGACTCCGGTATTCTATTCTACTCGGATCAAATTACTATTCCTCCATACCGGTCATTTTACCATTCATCCATACCGGTCATTTTCCTCCATTTCGTCAATTTGCTTCATTCCGACAAAATACACCAAACCAGTAAAATGTAGCATTCTGCCCAAATGCATTATTCCAGTATTTTGGTCATCTAGCCATTTTGCCCAATCCTGGCAAATTGGCCACTCCTGCAGATCCATTCTGTTCATTTACCATACCAGACAATTGTGCAAACCGGGCAAAATCCTAATCAACCGGTCAACGTGTTGACCACTTACTTTTACCTTCAACATTTCTTAGTCTCTATTTTAGCCGATTATTATGCATATTAGCCGGTCAACGTATGTTGACCGGATTCTACTTTACATCTTACCGGTCAACATTTCGGTCAACTATAAAATTCACCAGTCAACAGTTTCTTCACCCGTCATTTTATCAGGTCATCATTTCATTCTAGCTGTTCAACTTTCTTAGCCATTATGATAACTTCTTTATAACTTAATATTTTTTATTATACGAAAATATTTAAAATTTGATTCACTACAATTCTTCCTCATTTATAAAATTTCATCCTCGAAATTTGTCAAAATAAATGTATACATATCATTACTTTAAGGAAACAATTGAGGGTACTTGCTCCGGATTTCGGACTCATGTTCCCATGTACCTTCTTCAGTAAAGTAATTCTTCCATAGAACCTTTACTAAAGAAATGGTCTTTGTTCGCAAGATCTGATTTCGTCAATCTAACATTTGCTCTGGCCCCTCCACGTACGATAGGTTTCCATTAGTCAAATGCTCGAAGTTGATTATGTGGGCTGGATCATGGAAATATTTTTGGAACATTGACACATGAAACACCTTATGAACACCAGCCAAATTTGGAGGCAAGACTAATCGGTAAGCTACCTCACCAGCTCTCTCCAATATCTCAAAGGATCCAATAAACCTTGGCTTTAATTTTCTTTTTCCCCAAATCGGAATGGTCCTTTGGATGGTAATACTTTTAAAAATACAAAATCACCAACTTCAAACTTTAGTACCAATCTCCTTTTGTTAACGTAGCTCTTTTGCCTACTCCGAGCCACTTTTAAATTCTCATGAATCATTCTAACTTTTTCTATCATTTTTTTGATAATTTTCGGACCAAGGAGTCACATGTCTCCTGTTTCTTCCTAATGAATAGATGATCGGCATTTCCTCCTATAAAGACCTTCAAACGGTGCCATGCCAATACTTGCCTGAAAACTGTTATTATATATAAACTCTGTCAGGGTTAAATAAATATCCTAACTTCCTTTCATATCTAATATAGAGGCCCTTAACATATCCTCCATAATCTAGAAATAAACATTGAATCTCGATCTGACACAATTGTTACAAGTACATCATGAAGTCTGACAATCTCATTTATATATAACTGTGCCAATTTATCACGGGAATACGTGGTCCTGATCACCAAGAAATGGGCTAATTTAGTCAGCCGATCGATGATGACCCAAATAGCGTAGTGGTTCTTGGGAGTTCTTGGTAATCCCGATACAAAGTCCATCGCAACATCTTCCCATTTCCAATTTGGGATAAATATTGGCTGTAACAATACAGACAACTTTCTCCTTTCAGCTTTTAACAGTTGGAAAACAAGACATCTTTCCACATAAGCTACAATGTCTCTTTTTATATTTCTCCATCAAAATCTCCTTTTTAAATCATGATACATTTTATTAGTCCCTGAATGAATTGTATATGGGGACCAATGAGCTACTTATAAGACTTTCTCCTTCAATTCCTTATCGTTCGGCACGTACAAACGGTCCTTAAATCTCAGGACTCCATTAGTACAAACATTAAAATCAGTCCGAGTCTTTACTCAAATCCCTAATAATATCTATAAGAAAAGGATCATTTACCTATTTCTCCTTAATTTTTTTTAGTATCTCCGAGTGAATCTAAACATACGCTAAGATCATCCGATTATCTCGAACATATCTTTGAATATCCCACTGCTTCAGATAATCTAATACTTTCATCTATTTTATCTACAGATTCTCCACAAGGCTTGACCTACGGCTTAAAGCATCAGCTACTATATTAGCTTTCCCAGGCTCGTATTGAATCTCACAGTCATAATTCTTTAGAAAATCAAGCCACTTTCGTTGCCTTATATTTAACTCTTTTTATAAAAATAAATATTTTAAACTTTTATAGTTAGAATAAACAAGAAAATTTTCACCATAGGGTTAAAGTCTCCTAATTTTCAATACAAACACCACTACAACTAGTTCTAAATCATGAGTTGGATAATTTCTTTCGTGATCCTTCAACTGTTGGGATCCGTAGACAATCACCTTTCAATGTTGCATTAAAACACAGCCCAGTCAAATCTTTGAGGTATCGCAGTAAACTACCAACCCTCCTAATTCATCTAAAATAGTTAGAACTGGTGCAGAAGTCAACCAGACCTTTAGCTCTTCAAAACTCCACTCACACTCCTTAGTCCATTCAAACTTAGTCTCTTTCATTGTTAACTGGATGAGAGGCATGGCAATTTTGGAAAAGTTCTCAACAAACTTTTGATAATATCTACCTGTGCTTAGGAAACTTCGTACCTCAGTCACAGAAGTTGATGGATTCCAATTCACTATGGCTTCCATCTTATTTGGGTTCACCGAAATTCCCTTCTTAAAAATAATGTGGCCTAGAAATCCTACTTTTTCCAACCAAAATTCATACTTATTCAATTTTGCGAATAACTGATGTTCCCGAATGGTTAGGAGCACGATCCTCAAATGCTCCTTGTATTCTTCATGACTTTTAGAATAAATAGGAATATTATCAATAAAGACTATCATAAACTTGTCCAAATAAGGCTGAAAGACTCGGTTCACTTAGTCCATAAAAACAGTTGGAGCATTTGTTAACCCAAATGGCATTACTACAAACTTATAATGTCCATATCTTATTCAAAAAGCTGCCTTTGCTACATCCTCCTTTTTGATCTAGAGCTGATGGTAACCGGATTGGAGGTCAATCTTTAAAAATACACAAACTCCTTATAACTGATCAAAAAGGTCCTCAATTCTTGGTAAAGAATACTTCTTTTTAACTATAATCTTGTTTAGTTCCCGGTAGTTTATACATAATCTCATAATTCTATCTTTCTTCCTTACAAACAAGATTGGAGCACCCCATGGAAACACGCTCGGCCTAATAAAACCTTTATTCAGCAATTTATGCAATTGCTACTTTAGCTCCTTCAATTCGGCCGATGTCATTTGTATGGTGTCTTAGATATCAGTGCCGATCCTGGCACAAGCTCTATTTCAAACTCTATCTCCCGATTTGGTGGTAACCCAAACAATTCTTCAAGGAATATGTCCTCAAATTCACATACAATAGGAATCCCTTTGGCTAACATTTCTCAATCCTCGGTCATTCTAGCATAGGCTAAATAGGCCTAGCATCCATTCCACATCAAGTGCCGAGCATGAATGGATAAAATGAAGTAGGATGCTTCCTACCGCCGAACACCTTGAATATAAAAGGTTTCATTACCTAAAATAGCAAAATCTACCCTTTTTTGAAAATAGTCAATATTGGTATGATATTTTGCCAACCAATCCATTCCTAGGGTTACATCACAATCTCTCACCTCCAGTAAAACTAAGTTTGCTGGCATTTGGAACCCATTAATCTTAGTAGCGCACTCAAGGTATATAACATTTAAGACCACAGATGACCCCGTGGGTGTTGAAACAACCAGAGAATAGTCAAGAATTTTGAGAGTTGATGCAAGACACTATACAAATCCAAGTGAAACAAATGAGTGGGTGGATTTGGAATCAAAAAGTAAGTGGCAAGAGTTGCCACAGATAGAAAGTGTACCTTCCATCACCTCTGTTGATAGCACAGACTCATTTACAGAAACGGCAAACACTTTAGCTGGAATAGTTAGTTTGGGCTCTGGGGCTCGCTTTGCATGTGGACAGTTTCAAATCATGTGTCCAGTCTGACTATAGTTATAACAAACTCCCAACTTCTTAAAGTAAAGCTTGCCCTCATGTAGCCTTTCGCAATGAAGACACGGATTGGTTGACGCCCTGGAGGTTTGAACAGATTGGCTGGGCTCCTTTCTTGACTCTGGCAGCTTTGCCTTCCTTGTGGGCCTTCCAAGTCCCTCACTAAAGTTGGCCCTTGAGCACGCTTGACTAGAAGCCCTCCTGAAAAACTCCCTTCTTTACGAGCTCATTCTCATAAATAATAGCCCTATCTAATACTTCTCTATAAGTAACCAATTTTAGCGTTGACAGATACTTCCTAATATCGTCCCTTAATCCATGAGAAAACCTTCTAGCCTTTCTTTCTTCATCTTCCACCATAGATAGAGTATAACGAGATAACTCCATAAATTTTGCATCGTACTTGGCCACGGTACGAGTGCCTTATTTTAATCGTAAGAACTCATCTTCCTTCTGCCCAAAAACTAACAAGAAAATATTTCTCCAAAAATACTGCCCCAAATATACCCTAAGTGATTTTATTTTCTAGCATCCCAAAAACTCTTTTCTGCATTTTTCACCAATGATGGGCCTCTCCCCCTAGCTTCTGGCTGGCAAACAAAACCCTATTTTCAGCCGGATATTTAATGACTGCAAACACCTTCTTTAGTCGTTGGTTCATGTGTCCACTTTTACTAGATTAGATTCCCTTGAGAATTCTGGAACTCGCTCGTTGGTGAAGCGGTGATACACTAATGTTTCCTGGTTAACGGGGACTGGGGCTGGTACTGGAGCCAAGTTTTGTGGTGCTAGGGCTTCTATGACATTGGTTATCATATCTAGTACATTCAAATACTTTGCCTCCTGGTCCGAAAGATTGTCAGTATAGACAGTTCGTCTTCCTCTATTTGACATTCTTCCAACTAAAATTCAAACTCTGGAAAAGAAAACGATTCGATCAGATTATTGGCCCTAGTGGTGGCTAACACATGATACTCTTAGACACAATGTCCTAATCCTACTTAGCGCTAGCTTGCTTTGTAAGACCAAAATGGTTAATTTTAACCAACCTAACTTATACCTTTATCTGTCCATTTATTCAAACTTAACATATCCTAAGCTTCGCATAAATTTAGATCAAACTTAAGGTATTTCAATTTCTCTGATACCATTTGTGACGAAATTAGTCATAAATTCCGATGACCACCATCAATGATCATACATACATATATATATATATACGTATATAATACTCAGGACCATACACTTTCTACAAAGGCAAAAATATATATAAGAAAACTTAAAGTTCTATACTTATATTTTCTTTCTTCGCTTTTTTTTTTCTTTTCTCTTTTGTTCACGCACAGGATCAACAGCCAAACTTCTTAAGTTGGCCCCCAAGTTGGCCGACCAAGGTTCTGGGTCAACTTTATCTTGACCAACCAGAAAACTAGGTTGGTCAGTTATAATGCAAAACAGAAGACAAGTGAAATGCCACTAAAGACAAAATTTCACAAACCATAAAATTTTACGGAAGCGTCTAAACATTCGTTTTATTTACATAACAAGCCCATAATATAAAAATTTCCAAAACATCCCAAAATACATCAAGTCCGCTCATAATTTTGCTACATCAATCCAGCACGATCATCCAACCTAGCTAGTCTGCCCAGCTCTATTCCTTTTCATCCGTCATAAATTCATGCTCCTTTAAAGGTCAGAAAACAGCAATGAGTAAACAATTGCTTAACAATGTACCATTAAGCAAAAACATGCATAGTTATAGCTTTAGGACGAAGTCAACAAAACCAAGTGAAAGTATCATGCATACATAAACAAAAACTAGCCGGACATAAATTCATGAAGACAAATTGCCAAATCAAAACGTAAGTCCGAAATTAAACTTTTCCGCTTTCAAAGCCGGTTGCATTTTAGGCCTGCGCTACTCGGCCATCAAAATTTATTTCTTCAAATTCTGTGCTTCTAAAAGTCTGAAGATCTTAATGAGCAAAAGTCCAGAGATCTTTAAAGGCATGCTTACGTTCATATTTAGTAACAACATGCAACATGCAAACTCTTTAATTATCTAGTGATTACTAGCCAAAATTAAACATACAGATAACCTCTCCTTGCACACAACTTAAACTTGCCAATCCTTTTACCACAAACCGGTCTAAATAAACAAAAGAGATTCTAACATCATTGGAGCATAAATCATGGAACAAAATCGTATATGTAAAATATCATTCATGTGCTGAACATAATACTCCTTCATAAACATGAAAAATTGATTATCATGATATATTTCACGTGGAACTTAACCAAGAAGAGCATAAACACAATAATGCCTAACATGAATTTAAAACACTGGCACACTTGCCTGGAATCTGATCTATGAACTCCCTTACTTGGATCTAGCCTGAAGTTCTTCTTTTCCTCGTGCTTTACTCACAAATTGTCCAACTTCTATCATAATTCTCAAGTTTAGTATTTATAGACGTTAGGGTTAGTGGTAGTAAGTGTAGACAAGTTAACTACTTTGTACTTCTTTTCTTACTTACTCCATTTTCCTTTCAGAAGGTCAACGGAGTAGGTGGGAGTAGGTCATCTACTCTGATTTGGCCAGTGAAACTCAAATCAAAACGGGCCAATAAGTTAATCTGGTCAACTATCGCAATCGGTCAGCAATTCATGCCAACTATCAATCTACTCCGGTTATCTAATTATTTTCGATCACTATCTCTCATTCTTATTTCTTGAGTCTTCAGGAATTACTGGTTTATTTTTAGTTACTTTACCTATATTACTTTAATTCTGGTCAATCATTTTAGTCTGGTAAATTCTTTTATTCCGGACAATGTTTATCCAAACTTCCTATCCAGAAATCCTCTCTAAATTTCCCTCCGAAAATCCTCTCTAAGTAGCTCTCCGAAATTCTTCTCTAAGTTTCTCTCCGAAATTCCTCTGTAAATTCCTATCCAGAATTCCTCTCTAAATTCCTCTCCGAAATCCTCTCCAGAATTCCACTCTAAATTCTTCTCCGAAAATTCATCTTTGAAGAATGGCCTCCGAAAACCGTCTCCGGAGACTGTCTCTGAAAAATCGTGTCTGAGTATCCATTTCCAAAAAATCACCTCTGGATAGCTGTTTTCGAAAATTGTCTTTGGATATCTTCTCCAGAGATCGTCTCCAGAAGTCTTGCCATTCGAGCCGGTTAACGTTTTCTTATTTCGGTAAAATTTCCTGACCGGCAATTATTCCAATTAGTCGTCTATCTATTTCGGTCAACCACCTTATTTGTCCAATAATCTATTCCGGTATTCTATTCTACTCCAGTCATTTTACCATTCATCCATACCGATCATTTTACCATTCATCCATATCGGTCATTTTTCTCCATTTTGTCAATTTGCTTCATTCCGACAAAATACACCAAATTGGCAAAATACAGCATTCTGCCCAAATACATCATTCCGATATTTTGGTCATCCGGCCATTATGCTCAATCCTGGAAAATTGGCCACTCCTCCAGCAGATCCAATCCGATCATTTACCATACCGAGCAATTGTGCAAATTGGGCAAAATCCTAATCAACCGGTCAATGTGTTGACCGGTTACTTTTACCTTTAACATTTCTTATCTCTCTTTTAGCCGGTTATTATGCATATTAGCTAGTCAATGTATATTGACCGGATTCTTCTTTACATCCTGCAGATCAACATTCCGATCAACTATAAAATCTATCGGTCAACAGTTTCTTGACCCGCCATGCTATCTAAGCCGGACAACTATACACCAATGCGGTCAACGATTTTATTAGGTCAAAATTTCATTCTAGCTATTCAACTTTCTTGGCCATTATGATAACTTTTTTTATAACGTAATATTTTTTTATTATATGAAGATATCCGAAAATTCATTCATTACATTAGGCCTAAGAGCGTGCTTATCTAGAAAGAAAAAAAAAGTAAGAGTACGCTATATACTCCATAAGTGTAATATAAATAAATAATAAGCAATATATTCAATTGAAACAAAATGAAATGGAAGCAATATGTAAGGATGAATGAATATATGAAACATAAATTAATGCACTTTTCAAATTACATTTATCTTTGCAGATCATGACCAATAGGCCTTGCCAGCTAAAAATGTAGGAAAACAAGGAAGTGATCATGATACTCCACATGATCTAAGGTTGAACTACATACTAACATCCCGTAGCAGAACAGTATATGCCTTCATCGGTATATAAGGCCGAACACCATATGGCGAGAAGTATACCTATCACTCGGTATATAGGGCCAATAAGACGCTCCCTAACCTTCCGCAATCCATAAGCAGTTCTCGTACTTTCACAGTAACATTTTAAGGTATGTCAAGGAATATCACTTGTTACAATATACGACCAGAATAATCCTTAAACTTTCACTGTAATACTAATGGCATGCGAAGGAATATCACCCTTCAAAATCATAATTCTGTGATCTTAATTTCATGATTCTTATTCTTTGAGGAAAAGTCCACCAAACTTCCTTCACATAGTTCTCACTCCAGCAAAACAATTTATACATAACAAATTGTGACATTCCCTTCGTATACTTGGATTAAATTTTCACATGACTTAATTTATATGCATGAATATCATAAAATATAAAAACGATAAAGAACTCTTACCATCGTGACCTCAAACTTGACCTTTAAGGACTCTGGACAACATTTCTTTTACAATTGGTTGACAAACATAATTTTTGAGATATATAATCAAACACATGCAACTATATGCAACTTCATTAACAATGAACAAAGCGAAAATTATATAAAGTTACTTATGTGCCTTGAGTGAATAGTAATTTTGCGAGTTTAGGGGTTTGAATATGCAAAATGAAGTAAAATATGAAAAATCGGACACCCAAACGGTAAATAACCCTATTTAAGGTACGAGTTTTCGTTATCAACGGCCAAATTAACCTTAGAACTCAAAATAATGGGTAAACGGAAACCAAGCGCGGGTCTAGGGTTTGGGCGAAGCTATTCCATGCGAAACGAGGAAAAATCGAACATTAAACAACAAATAATTCATGCAATAACCATGCGTTCCGTGATCTACATATTTTGGGTAGGTACCGGAACAAAAATACTCGAGAGAATAATAACAAAAAACCCGAATGTTTGAGGGGAAGTCAGGATCGATCAGCCTCACAAGACGACGACAGACCTGGACCCCCTCAAACATCCGGGCGTGCAGCATGCCCTCGATCTCGTGGGAGCGAATCCGGAGACCTAGCTTGTTCTCCATGGTGGATATCCAATCTGCAAGCCGCTTCTTGCTTGCCCTGCTCTGGTCTTCCTCCTCTTTCAAACAAGCAACCTCAGCCTTCAGCTCAGCGTTCTCTATTTCCATTCCCGCCAGGACAGCCTCAAGGGCAGCAGTCTGCTCGCGGTGCTCCCCTCCTGAAGCAGCTAGCCTGGCATCAAATCAGGCGATCTCCGCCTCCCTATCCGCAATGATGTAATTGCGTTGCTCCACCTCCCAGGAAAAGATTGAGATTAGCCTCCTTGACTGCACAAGACAAAAACAAAGTATAAGTTATAAATACAAGGAAGAAAGAAGTGCAAGGAGGCCATTACAGGAATCATACCTCGTAAATCTTCCCCAGGGGCCTCTTGGGCCTGGACTCTAGACCTGGCCCAGTTGGCGGTGGACCAGGTGGCGGTGGACCAGGAGCATCCTCTCGCGTTAGGCTCGCCACTGCCTCATTCAGAATGTGATCCAGGAACGCGTCAGTCTCACCCGTGGCAGCTGCGGGCTCCTATCTTGCAGTCTCTGGAGCAGCTGCCGCGGGCTCCTCTCTTGCAGCCTCTGGAGTAGCTGCCGCAGGATCCCCTCTGGCAGCCTCTGGAGCAGCTGCTGAAGAGTCAAGCCCCACCGTTGGCTCCACAACACAAGTCTGTGTGGCCGCCACCGACTCACAAGCTTGCTCCTTAAAAGATCCCATCGATTCAGCACCAGGAATCGCTTGCGGCGTAGGCTACGCCAGGACGACTCCTGAATCCGCCGGCCAATCCTCATGGGTTTTCTCCAGGCCCGCGGAACTACCCGCTCCACTGCATATACCAGCGGCAACATAATGAGCGACGACGATGACGAAGGCGTTTCCAGCACCTTCTCAGGCAAGGGGCCGATAAACCCTTCGGCGGTGTGTCGCATATGGATGATTACGCCCTTGGACTCATCAGGGTTCACCATCCTCACCGGAGGCCTTGGTTTTTGAACCGAGGATGGTGGTCCCCAGTTTACTTTCTTAGACTCCGCCCGGAAAACCAAAAAATCCCAAATAAAATCATCGGGATTCTCCTTTATTGCCTTTAACAGCCACCCGCAGGCTGCCGTCTCAGCCGTGGTCGGCGTCCCAAAATACGCCTCCAGAACCTGGCCCAATTTCCTCGCAATGGACCAGGCCGCCCCCATACTCACGAAGAAGAACCGGTTCTTCCAGTTCTTCAGCGAGTCATGAACGACCTTGTTGATCTTTATTCCGGCACAGGGGACGAGCGATATCCATTCTCCGCCCTGATTTACTTTGAACAAAACCCTAACAGCAGACATCTTAAGCTTCTTGTCAAGCTTTCGAACAAAAACACACATAGTACAGAGGTACCTCACGGCATTGGCGTGAAGTTGGGCAATGGGGAAGCGCAGGGCCTTTAGAATCGACTCCAGTTCTTCCGGCAACGGAAGGCAAAGGCCGCTCCTTAGGTGAGCTTCATAAACAGTAATATGCCCCTCCGGTGGAGCATAGACCCTGTCGTCTTTCCCGGGGACCCTCCACGCTATCTCCTTTGGGATATTGAACTCAACACATAGGGCTTTAATGTCGTTCTCTCTCAAGACAGAGGCGAAATCGCTGACGGAAGCCATGGTAACACAGAGGACTAGGATTTCTGAACGTCTCTGAAGAACGGGAACAAAGAGGGCAAAGGACTGAAGGCGTAAATGATTCAAACTACGGAAGAAAAACTTAAGCGCCAAGCACGAAACCCCTCATTAAGGACGCCGTCAGTTCCGCCACGTGTCAACTCCCTACTTGGCCCTTCAAAAGGCGGATCTTTGGTGCATTAATGGCCAGGATCTTTGCCAAACCAAAGAAGAACAAGTGTCGCTTCCTGCCCTGTAAATCGGCTAATGGCCACACGTCCATCAGGACTGGCAGAAAAACGCTTCCAAAATTGGACAGGACGGTCAACGATTCTGGTTCTCCGGAATTGACCAGGACGGTCAACGATTCTGGTTCTCCGGAATTGACCCAAACAGTCAACGATTCTAGTTCTCCTGAATTGACTAGGACGGTCAACAATTCTGGTCAAACTCTCCTTCGCGCCTTTCATGAAGCTCCATGGGATCCTCAGAGCAATAAGGGGCATCCCATCATCAACATACTGGAGGCCAAACTTCTAGCCATCAGCATGGGGGACTAGTGATGGGTATACCAATAATGAGCTAGCCCCAAAAAGTCAACGGAAGCCCAAAATGACGGTCAACACTTTAACGGCCTAGTGGGAGAACAAGCCTAAGAGCTAAAAGAACCAGGACCGTCGGGTGGCTAACGCGCACACAGGCGGTCAACTAAAATGTTGACCATCTGCGCGCTACACGTTAGGCCCCAAAAAGGCTTTTCTACAGTAATGGGCCTGGTCCATTACAGCCTGTGATCCATCAGGCGACGAGCAACGGTTTTCCAGGCATCTCCCACGATCCCAGTTGGCACCCAAAATGGATATTAACAAAGTTGGCGCCTTTCGTATAAGGCGCCAGATTTTTCCAAATCCTTGCCAACTAGGGCTCTCCAACGATAACATGCATAGAAGGAAGGTAACCGGCTTGGAAAGTTGTTGGCCGCCTCAGAAAGAAACTATCTCGCTTAGCTTGGCAACTGGCACCTGCTCCAAAAGGCAACCCGACCCAGAATCACAAGAAGAATCGCTCCTTCCAAATAAGGAAGATTGTCCTCTCAATCATAAATAAGCCTTTGAATTATCATTCAAGGCATGCTTTCAGTAACGCAAAAATCAGAAAACTCTGATTAACCAACTTTCTCTGCTTCTGAAATCTCTCAGAGTTTCCAACATTTCTGCTACGCAAACACACTCTATCTCTCTCTTTTTCTTACCTTACAGTTTGTTTCTTTCGAAGATTGTTTAATGACTTGAGCGTCAGAGTGTTTTCGGTAGAGCAACTTTCCGCCGATACACTGACCTACTGTTCTATTTAGTGGTGTGTAAGATCCAACTCAGAGAACGGAACCGGAACCACAACAAGAGGATCATCTGAATCTGTTCGAAATTCGGATCCAGAGGCACACTTACCTCAACCCGATCTATAACTTTCACAACTAGCTCAAAGTTGGAATCAAAACCCGAAAGTCTCCATTTCCTCCTCTTCTCCTTCGAGCAGTTCATCTCCCGCGCAGCTCTCCGCGCACGCAGCCACCACTGCACAACCCTCCAGTAGTCGTCGGCCACCGGCGCACACTCGCCGGCGCCGCCACTTCTTCGCTCCTCC
>JAODPA010108980.1:0-19864 GCA_025585075.1 Nepenthes mirabilis
TAATTTCACAACCATTTAATTACGTTGCAAATTCGCCCTCCCTCCATTTGTCGCAGTCTCTCTGAGTCGTCACTGACGTCTGACTGCTTATAATCTCTGAAACGTTCAGATTCCAAAGACCTCGTTCAACAGCTCTCTTACGGTTGGAAGACTCCCATGGAAAGTGTGAGGTCTGATTCTCGAGTCGACGACCTCCCCAACGGCGTCGTTTCCGACTGTTCTCTCCGCCGCCAGAAGCTGATTATCGACACTGATCCAGGAATCGGTAATTTTCTCTCGGATTTCGTTTTCCTGCAATGTGATTTCTGTATTCTTACATAGTAAGTTTTAGCTGATGATCGAATGTTATTTTCTTATAACGTTCAAGGATATCGACTCACAAATGAAGAATGTCAATTGTTGAGTAGTAATTTGCCAATCGCTTTTTCGCAAAAAGAGAATACAATAATTATTAATGGATTTGGAGAAGACGTCTTAAGAATTGAAAAGGAAGAGGTTATTGTCTGATTAGTTGAATTTCTAAAGAAATGTGAGTACAAGCTTTCTGTGAATGGGCCTTTTTCAGTGGCGCTATTGATAACAATTGTAAATTTTGGAGCACCAATGTTTCTGAAATTGGTTGTTTATTTAGGTTAATAGGATAAAAACAGGATGATTCTTGGATACGATAAGTGGATATGAATCCAACACTTCGCTATTGATTACATATTGGCTTTAATCAGCTGAAGGTGCAGGATTTTTCTTTAGAGGGGTTGATCTATAATACATCAATAACATATTACACGAAAGTTAAAACAGGCGAAAAGCGAGGAGAATTATTAATTTGTGAAGTTGAGTACGTTTTAGGTTAGGTCAATCAAGCTATGAGAAGCGAAGAAATAATGAAGAAGAGTTTAAGATGGATGACTAGTCATACACTGGGGTAGAATGATATTATAAAGGGAAAAAGTCTTACATGACATTAATAGAAAGAAAAATTCAATAATAACGTTTGAGGCTTGGTCAGGCAAAACAAAAACCACTGCATATTTGGGACTAACAAAAGAAACAGCCTACATCAGATCGCAAGGAACAGTATTTGTTGGCGCCAATGGGCGGCCTATTGTCAAGAATGCAGAAACAATCGCTTGTTGGCCGGAATGGACAGCCAACTGATAAAAGCGCACAAGCACTGTGAAATAGAAGTAAGAGAAGAGAAATGAACACCAAAACTTTTACGTGAAAAACCCTTCTGAAGTGAAAAAAAAAACTACGGGATACCAAATCCACTAAAATCACTAGGTATGAGAATTTGTTACACAAACTACAAGAGACGAAAATAAGAATAGAGTAAAGGTAAACAAAAATTTTAACACTTTGTTTTCACCCACCGCTCTTTTTCTTTTTACTTTCACTCCTCTATTTTTCTCACTGCTACCTCATCCCTTTTGTGTGCATATATAGACACGTATATACATACGTCCCCCACCATAGCCCAACTGGTGGTTGGTGCTCAATTTTCAAGGTCTGTATGTGTGCATGCGTACGCCCTATCTTGCAGCAGGTAGCACATACCTGCTCATGCAAACCAATCAGCCTTTGGAGTCCCAAGAATGATGTCTACCAACTACCCAATCGGGTAGGTCAACTGTACACCTTTGGAATATGACAGTTATTCAGATCTTTCAAATTCAATCGGTCAACTCTATTGACCATCCTCTTATTTTGGCCGGAATCACACCGTTGACCGGTCGAAGTAGTCAGTCCCAATTCTTCAGCGGAGAAAGTCGTCTCTTGACTTTTACCGGTCAATATATTGACCGATAGAGGTTGACGGTCAAGAGGGTTCTGGTCAACTATGTTGACCGGAATTCCTTCTTCTTAAAGTAACACACACGTGCTCCGTCCAAGTCTCCTAGCCACAAGGACTTTCACGCGGGAGTAATTCCCAACAAACTTTCCCTCACGATCGTGAGAAAGTTAAGTCCATCATCCCGGCCAGCCTGCAACATGTTTCGTTCTTTCCCTTCGGTAGAGTCTTGGTCATCATATTTGTCCCGTTTTCTTCAGTGTCAATATTTTTCAGTGACAGTAGACCGACTTCTAATACATGTCTCACCCAATAATATCACATATCAATATGCTTTGATCTGGAATGGAGTGAGGAGTTTTTGTAGAGATGAATGGCACTCTGACTATCTCAAAGTACTGCATACTTTTCTTGTCTAAGACCTAATTCCTGAATGAACTTCTTCATCCACAACATCTCTTTACAAGTTTCTATCATGACAATGTACTCAGCCTCTGTAGTAGAAAGAGCGACACACTTTTACAACTTGGACTGCCAGGAAACTGCTCCTCCTACAAATTTTACTAAGTATCCTGAAGTGGACTTGCGACTATCAATGTCTCCGGTCATATCAGCATCCAAGTAGCCCATCAACTGAGGCTTGTCACTTCCAAGATACAAGCATCTCTTGGAAGTTCCTCGAATGTATTTCATAATCCACTCTACCGTGGACCAATACTCCTTCCCTGGATTGGACAGAAACCAGCTGATTGTGCCGATAGTATGTGCTATGTCCGGCCTGGTGCATATCAAGGTATACATGAGACTTCCTATGGCTAAGGAGTAGGGAATGCCTCTCATGTACGCTTTCTCTTTGTCTGAAGATGGACACTGGTGAATATTCAACTTGTGATGATTTACAAGTGAAGTGTTGACACGTTTAGACTTATCCATATTGAATCGTTGGAGTATCCTTTCAAAATAGTTTTCTTGAGACAATCATAGTCTCCCTGCCTCCCGATCGCGATTGATTCTAACACTAAGAATCTGGCTTGCCGGTCCGAGGCCTTTCATGGCAAAGGATTGCCCAAGTTGCTCCTTTATCCGAGCACTGTTTTGTTCAACAATTAACATGTCGTCTATGTAAAGGAGAAGGATAACAAAATCGTCTTCTGAAAACCTCTATGTGAAAATATAGTGATCACAAGTAGTTTGCCGGTATCCTTGACTAGTCATGACTGATTCGAACTTCTTGTACTACTGTCTTGGAGTCTGTTTCAATCCATACAGATTCTTCCTTAGACGACAGACTAGTTGCTCATTTCCCTTAACTTTGAACAATTCTGGCTGTTTTATATAAATTTCTTCTTCTAGTTCACCGTGGAGGAAGGCTGTCCGGACATCCATCTGCTCCACTTCCAGATTCTGGGCGGCTGTCAATCCCGGCACAACCCTCATGGAAGACATCTTCACCACTGGAGCAAAAATCTCATCAAAATCAACTCCCTTTCGTTGGCCAAAGCTTTTCACCACTAACTGTGCCTTATACTTTGGCTTCATGGTATTTTCATCCGCTTTCAACCGGAAGACCTATTTATTCTTTAGGGCCTTCTTCCCCTTAAGAAGCTTAACTAAATCAAAGGTATAATTCTCATGAAGAGAACTCATTTCATCATCTATGGCTTCCAGTCATTTTTTCCTTACTTTCATCTTCCATAGCCTCTTTATAACTTTCAAGCTCTTCATCATCAGTGAGCATAATATATTCACTCGGTGATAGACGGATGAATGGCCGTCTGTTTCGTGAAGATCATCTGATAGGCAGATCCTCGACCGGTTGATGGATGACTTCATCCTGATCTTTATCAGGTGCCATAATTGCCTCTCCATTATACTAAACCGCCTCAGGACTATTGTCGTCGTCTTCCAGAGATACCGGACGGACAATTTCGACACTTTGTCCGTCTGCTCGACATCACACTTAGTTTTCTTACCAATATCCTTAATCGTTTCGCTTTCAAAGAAGGTTACGTCTCTTGACCGGACAAGTCTTCTTCCAGTTGGATCACAAAATCTATAACCCAACTCATCTTCCCCGTAGCCCAAAAAGATGCACTGCATCGTCTTTGGCTCCAACTTGGTCCTTTCATCTCTAAGGTTATGAACAAATGCTTTACATCCAAACACCCGTAGATGATCATAAGATGGCTCTTTGTTTGACCATATCTTCTTTGGCACTTCACCCTTCAAGGGTTTACTGGGCAACCTATTTATGATGTAGGCTACCGTCTTTAATGTTTCGGCCCAGAAGTGTCCAGGACGCTAAGCTTCGGAAAGCATACGCTATACTCTTTCTAGAAGTGTACGGTTCATCCGCTCAGCCACTTAGTTCAATTGTGGTATCTTTGGATGTGTTTTTTGATGCCTAATACCATGTGACCGGCAATAGGTATCAAAAAGCCTTATATATTCACTGCCGTTATCGATTCGAACGGCTTTCATTTTCTTCCCCGTCTGTCGCTCAACAAGAGGATGAAATTGCTTAAATATACCGAGGACCTAGTCCTTGGTTTTCAATCGGTATACCCATAGTTTTCTAGAACAATCGTCAATGAAAGAGAAGAAATATTGAGTTCCACCAAACGACTTCTCTTTGAATGGTCCACACATATCTGTGTGGATGAGATCAAATAGTTCTGCTTTTGGAGCAGACGAGTCTCCATGAAATGAGACTCTTCTTTGTTTGTTGGCCAAGTAGTGAGGACACATTCTTAGTCCGTCCTCCTTTACTCCGGCAATAAGGTCTTTCCTGGCCAGATAATGCAGTCTATGCTCGCTCATGTGGTCCAACCTCCCGTGCCACAAATCCTCGATCTTTTTACTGATTGCAGCGTTTACGTCTCCGGCCATTGCGGACGTCTTCATAATATACAGACCGGAGTACTTTTTACCTCTCGCCACTACTAGAGATCTTCTGGTCAGTTTTCACTCACCTTCTAAGAAGGTGTTACAGTAACCTTTATAATCCAGCCGACCAACTGAGATGATATTGAGTCTGATGTCAGGCACATGTCGAACATCATTTAACAACAACTTTGTCCCATTATTGGTAACTAGTACGTCACCCTTACCAATAATTTGGGATGTTCCTTCATTGCCCATCCTTATCACTCCAAAGTCCCTTGGAGTATAAGATGTGAACAATCCCCTTTTAGACGTGGCATACAAGGTGGCACCAGAATCAATCACCCAACCGGAGTCCTCGTCTGTCAGGTTTGCCGCGTTTTCTTCACATGTCAACAGGAGATCGCTTCCTGTGATCACTGAGACGGAGGACTTGTCCTCACCTTGTCCCTTTTCTCCTTTCTCTTTTTCTGCGTTCTCACGCTTCCACTTGAAGTGTTGCTTCTTAATGTGGCCCTTTTTGCCACAATGATAGCACTTAAGGTTTTGATACCTTAATAGAGATTTGTTGGGTCTTTCTCTCCAGGTTTCTGGCTGCGTCCTCTACTCCTTCCCCTAAACTCGATCACAAGTACTTCACTATGAGAAGACGTTGAGGCCCCTTGTGACCTTGTGACTACCTCGACTCATTCATGAGTAAGGAAGTTATGACCTTGTCCAGTTTGAGTGTCTTTCCCAAACAGTAGCGCAGTGATAATATGGTCATAAGAAACCGGCAGAGATGTCAGCAAAACCAACGCCTTGTCCTCCTCCTGAATCTTCTGGTCAAAGTTTGCCATCTGTGTCACAATCCGGTTGAACTCGTCCAAGTGTTTTTCAAAACTCCCTCATTTGAACAACCGCAGGCCATAGAACTGCTTTTTTACATGCAGCCTGATTGTTAGGGATTTAGACTTATATCGGCTCTCCAACTTCTTCCAAACCTCCGCCCGATCAGTCAGGCCAAGGACCTCCTGGAGCGTTTTGTCCGCCAGGCATAATTTAATAGTACAATTGGTAAGATCTCTTTTATCTTGCCACTCCTCATCGGACAAGCTTTCCGGCTTCTCTTCTTTCTTCTTCAGCGTTTTTATTGTTCCTTCTCTTGTCAGAATATTCTTCACCCTCTCTTGCCAGAGAATGAAATTACTCTGCCCGTTTAACTGCTCCACGCTGAACGGTAAGTTCTTTAAAGATGATGATGCCATTTAGACGGAGTTCTCAACTTGTCTCTGATACCACTTGTTGGCGTCAATGGGCGGCTTACTGTTAAGAATGCAGGAACAATCGCTTGTTGGTCGGAATGGACGGCCAACTAATAAAAGCACACAAGCACTATGAAGTAAAGGTAAGATAAGAGAAATGAACACTAAAAGTTTTACGTGAAAAACCCTTCTGAAGTGAGGGAAAAACTACGGGATACCAAATCCACTAATATCAGTAAGTATGAGAATTTATTACACAAATTACAGGAGGCGAAAACAAGAATAAAGCAAAGGTAAACAAAAACTTTAACACTTTATTTTCACCCATCGTTCTCTTTCTTTTTACTTTCACTCTTCTATTTTTCTCACTGCTACCTCATCCCTTTTGTGTGCATATACATACACGTATATATATACGTTCCCCACCATAGCCCAGCTGGTGGTTGGTGTTCAGCTTCCAAGGTCTGCATGTGTGCATGCGCACGCCCTGTCCTGCAGCAGGCGGCGCATGCCTACTCCAGACCGATTAGCCTGAAGAGTCCTAAGAATGATGTCTACCAACTACCCAATCGGATAGGTCAATTGTACACCTTTGGGATATGACAGTTATTCAGACCTTCCAAATTAAGTCGATCAACTTTGTTGACCATCCTCTCATTTTGGCTGGTCAATCACACCGTTGACCGGTCGAAGTAGTCAGTCTCGATTCTTCAGTGGAGAAAGTCGTTTCTCAACTTTTACCGGTCAACATATTGACCAGCAGAGGCTGACCGTTCAGAGGGTTCTGGTCAACTATGTTGACCGGAATTCCTTCTTCTTAAAGTAACACAAACGTGTTCCGTCCAAGTCTCCTGGCCACAATGACTTCCACGTGGGAGTGATTCCCAATAGTATTTACATTCTAAACATTGGAATTTTCTCTTTACTCACAGATTTATTTATGTTTAGTAGACAAATTGGGATAAGACTCTGACTTTTAGTAAATAATTATTTAACCAATTTTTTTGGATTTCAGTTGGATCATTTAGAACAATATTTGTAGTACTAGTGTATGCACTGAAGAAATGATATAGTAATGTTTTAAATTTTTTTGGCTAGCGGAGTTAATTGACCCCAAGAACCACCAGGTGGATCCCTTACTCCCTTTGATGAAATAATTAATTGTGTGCATCTGGGAGATGCCTGTGAACCTTCTTTTTTTTTTTTTTTATTCCAAAATCTCTCTTTTTGTTAAATAAGGAGAGTTGGATTGCATGATGGTTTCTCAAAATCTCTAAAATGGTATATTGCTAAGAACTGCAAACCTTTAGTTGAATTTTTGCTCAGCAAATGGCCAGTGTTCTACCGAATGCTTTCTTTTCCTTCGCCAGCGTTTGTAAAGGCATGCCAAAATCTACCTTCACAGATGCTATCCTTGCTTATACCACAGCTAAAACACATCTACTGCACAGCCATATCATAGTATCTAATTTCTAAACTCACCCAAAATCTAAAATTCTTTCCTAATTGATTTGAGTAATTTTTACATTGTTGCATTTTTCTGATATCTACAATAAACTGGGATGAGATTTTGCCATTTGTTTGGTTCTTATTTTGGATAAGAGAGGCTCTAAAGAAATATGACCCCAGTAGCAGGTTTCTAGGGCAAGTAAATGAGTCATATTTTAGAATAGGTGGACAATACCTGAAATGCTTCACAAAAAGTATTCAATTACTGAAGCTGTCGGTGCCTAGTTAGCTGGCTTATCTCCACATTAATTGTTCTACCACTCCACTTTCTTCATCCTTGTTTCAAACCCTGTGTTATCAAGGACTTTGTCACCGTTCTCTAAAAAGTAGAGCTTAAATGTACCTACCTTCACTTGATTTCTAGCAAAAGATATTGAATTTTAGCTTTGATTCCTCCTCCTTTCACTCTCTTCTTCTCTCTCCTTCCTGCTTCTCTTTTTCTCTTCTTTCTTAGAATTCGAACCAAAATGAACCAAAATCGCCAATGGATCTATTTATAAAAAATTGACGCATGTGTACTGGTCAGGCGCGAATCAAACGCTAAGATACAATTCGTTGCGCACACAAGAGCATCCATTAAGCGCTAACATTTTATCCCAAACGTGCACGTGTGTTGATTAGGTGTACATTATGTGCGACCAATCTATCTAAAATGCGTGTATGAGCGCGGGTTAGGTGTAGGTTAGTGTCACTCAGCTTAATTTATTCCGATTTGAAATTCAATTTTTGATCTAAAACCTTAATATACCCCAAAAATTCATTATTTTAATTGTCATTAAAAGAATATTTTGAGATACATATCTGACAAAAAGAGCCGTATCGGAGCCTCTTGTGCTGGCTTTGCTGGATTTTGCCAAAATATCATTATTGAATGTGACACATTAGGGGGAAGAATAGGGGCTGTTATAATGCAAGACCATTAGCCAAATAGCATATTTTAGCCATTCCTTATAGGGGGGGTCTTAGCCTTATTTACATATGAAGAGGAACTATTGTTCTTGGCAATGGCCAGCCAAAAATGGAGACCATTTTTGATGGGGCAAGTTTTCATAGTTTACTGATCAACAAAAGTTCTGTTTAGAACAAAAGTTGGGAGCTC
Organism: Nepenthes mirabilis; assembly: GCA_025585075.1. NCBI lineage: Eukaryota > Viridiplantae > Streptophyta > Magnoliopsida > Caryophyllales > Nepenthaceae > Nepenthes > Nepenthes mirabilis. The sequence continues at coordinate 8,525 of JAODPA010108980.1, forward strand.
AATTTCAACAAAAATGTATGCCTAAACTTTTGGTACAAGAAGGGCACAAAGAACAAGATTGTATATGCACTGTCCAGAAAGGCTGACCAACCAATTCTCATGATGCTGTCATTTTCCGGCCCAAAATGGCTTGAAGAGATCAAGGCAGCTTATGAAACTAACTCGGCCCTTAAGGAGATTATCCAACAGCTCTAGGTAGATATTACATGCATGAACTCTTACTTTTTTTCAAAATGGGATTCTTTTTAAAAATAAAAAAATTGTAATTGGAAATGATTTGACCCTCAAAAGGAAAATTATGGACTTGGTACATTGTAGCCTAGCGGGAGGACTTTTGGGTTACCACAAAATGCTGAGCCATGCTCGAGGTCAATTCCATTGGAAGGGCATGTGGAAGGAATTAAATGAGTTCATTTGGAAATGTCAAATAAACCAGCAAACAAATATTGACCCTACCAGACCATATGGCCTCCTCTAACTCTTATCAATCCCTGAACAACCTTGGTCTGATTGATAAATGGATTTTATTGAGGATCTACCCACTTGCATACGGCTATAACAGTAATTTGATGGTCATTATTAGACTCACAAAATATGCCCACTTTGTGCCCCTACCGAACCTATAAACGGCCATGAAAATTGCCATTTTGTTTCTTAATAATATAGTGAGACTGCATGGGAACCTCAAAACTATTATTAATGACAGAGATCCCATCTTTATGAGTTCATTTTGAAAGGAATTATTTAAACTATAGGGGACAAAACTTGCATATAGTACTACATATCACTTCCAATTGGATGGCCAATTTGAAATTGTGAATAAGTGCCTAGAACAATATTTAAGGTGTTATGTGGGTGATAAATCAAAATCTTAGTCAAAGTGGTTAGTTATAATTGAATGTGGTATAATACCAATAGCACTCCCGAAATCTTTAACTGGAATGACTCCCTTTGAAGCGATTTATGGAATTTTCCTACCCAAATTGGCACAGTACATTAAAGGGACCACGGTGAACGTGATAGCTGAAGAGGAGCTTAAGAGCAGAAATCTGCCCAAGGTCCAGGCTTGAATGAAGATGCGGTGTGATAAATATAGGTCTCAAAGAACTTGCCAATTTGGGATTCTGCCTACCTTTGCCTACAGCCATTAAGTTTGAGAAGAAATTTAAAGCTTGCATTAAGATTCTTTGGCCCTTAAAAATCTTAGAAAAAATCAGAATAGTTGCTAACTGATTGGAGCTTCCACCAACCACAAGGATACATCTCATTTTTCACATTTTAGTACTGAAAATGCATATTGGAGCAAGAGAAGAAGCGATTCAAACTTTATAGCTGTTGGACACCAAAGGGGAGATTTTACCTACACCGGAACAGATTATGGGCAGAAGAATCTGGAAAATAGATCAAAGAGAGGCTACAGAAGTCCTTGTCAAATGGATTGGTGCATCAGATGAAAATAATACATGGGAACCTTTACAGTCACTCAAGCTATAGGATCCTCACCTTGAGGGCAAGGTGGTAAAAAGGGGGGTGGGGGGTTGTCATAGCTATTTCCATGGAAGAAGAGAAGAAGAAACATAGAGAGAAGAGTAAAGAAAGAGTGAAAGGAGAAGTCATTGTGCAGAGGGAAAGTAGTCGACGGGAAGGAAACTCAAAAAAGATGAAGGGACACTGTCAGAAGAAGAGATTCATGGCAGCTGGAGAACCATGGAAAATGGAGCTGGTTGTGGCCACTTGTAAGTCCTCATATGGATGTTAATATCCACCGTTTAACTAACCATTTCTCAGGCACATGATTTCAGTATCACATGGGAGGCACGGTATTGGTAGATCCTGTTTTTCCAGCACAGCAAATAATCGGGAAAAGGCAGTAAGCATCTTCTTGTTATTAGAGATTATTTCTTTTTCCCTTTTGCTGGGATTTTTTTAGAATGAACAGTAAAAAGTAGTTAGGAATTTGTATTTATGATTTATATATAAGTAAGGTGATGTAATTAGAGGATTATAAAATGAAAATACCTGTTTGAGTTTTCTTTGTTTTGGAGACCTTATTCCTTTTTGAATTGAAGCAATCACTATTATTCTTTATCGCTATCTTTCCATTCTCTCACCCTCACGGTAATTTGGAAATCTCCATCTCCAACTGAGTAGCCTGAAAAAACAAGGAAATCAAATAACTTTATAACAGTCACAGAATCTACTCTTTGGATGATAGTCACAGAAACTGCAATTATTGGGAAGGCACTTTATCAATTGACTTAACCCCCCCTCCAAATAGCGTCTCAATTGATGGGCATAGCTTTACAGATTCTTTATTATTCCCCAGTTAAATAGGAAACTGTTTTGATAAATTATGAAGGAAGTACTCCATCCCTTTTTTGTCCTTTTTGCATATCCAGAGAACTAGCCAGATTTGGGTTCTAGTGGCAATATGGATGAAAATATTGGTATCAGTATCAATCATGGCTATATCAGATTATACTATTATCGAATTTATTGGAAGAAAAAATTCTAAAATATGTAATCTAACAAAGCTTTATCAGCCGATACATCGCTGATACAGTAACATATCATAAGATTATAACGGTATCGGAAAATATTGGTATCAGAGGATATGATACCGATACATATCGGCTGATATTTTTATCTGAATGGCAATTTACCCCTAAGAAAACTTATCAACTGATTCCTCAATGTCAGTCAGCTCAGTTGGGAACTCCAGTAGTTTCTCCAAAGCTTAGTCTCTCTCTAATGTTATTCCACTTAATGTATGGAAAAGCTTTCAATAGCCTGCAGGTTACGGCATTTAGTAGGTGCCTGTTGCAACCGCAACAATGTCTGACCAAGCTACCAGCAGCTGGTGCTGATTTAGTGTGGAAATAAGGGGAAGGGGAGTTCTGGGAAAAGGGGACGAGGACGATGAACAGGAGGAAGGGGACAGATCAGAGAGAGACAGAACCGAGAGAGAAAGTAAGAGAGAGAAGAGTACCGAGAACTGAGTGATTGTTACTTGCCTTTTCAGTTTGTTTTCTGACATTACATATCATCACTAGCACGAGGACTTCACGTGGACGAGGACTCACGTGGGTGACTCAGCCAACAGAATACCAAATTGCTAACAGAATACCAAATTGCTAACAGCCTAATATACCAAATGCTATATACCAATGAACTGAATCTAAATGACCATATATGGTAATGAAAGTATAATAATACTGGGTATAATGACAGTATACCGATACTCTAAGTGTAATACCCTAAAATACTATATGAAATCTCGGTATCTACGTGGAGGATGTGATGTGTGCGAGCTTTTACGGGTTCTCAGCTGAGTTGGCGATGTCGGCGTGTCCGTTGCAATGAGACCGGTAACATTACCCTCCTCATCGAGCACGACCTTGTCCTCAAGNTCGCATTATCTTATTTTATCATATCTAATTGACAGATAATTCTTAACTATAGAATTATGATTCTTTACTCTACCTCTAAAAATTATAAATAACTATCCTACCATTTGTTTTAAATTCAATGAATTGGATTATGGAATTAAAACCCCTATCACTTACTGTTCTAATATGCAAAAGGATAGTGTGAGATCGCAGGATGTCCTGATGTTCCTGTTGCAGAGGGTAGCCCTGAGCCTTTGAAGGTAATTGTAACTCATCTTATGAAAATATGGATTTCATTGAAGCAAATTATTGAACATATTAGGTTAAGTTCATTATTAAATACAGGGCTTAATTATGATAATGTTGTGTTCAATCCTGGAAAGATCACTATTCTTTGCACAACAGGAAGAGTGGCATTGTGAGGACACCCTTTAGTTACCATTGATGATGTGGTGTCTTATCTATTTATTTATACTAATGAGCCCATATAAGAATAGATGGATGAATACGTGCCATGTTACCAAAAAGTTTCCTAACTGTGGCTAAAGTGTATACCATGGATAAAAATATCAATATCAGTATTGCATATATCGAAAGGAAAAAATTTTTAAGAATCAGTTGGTACAACTGATATTTTGAATGCTAGTCGATATGTCGTAATATATCATTGATACGATGTGTACCCCAAACATTTCTCTAACGGGATATGATCTTGGTACATTTGGCATGATGAACAAACACTGGCACTATGCTTTCTATGATATTACTTACCATATGTTAGGATCCTATTCCAACCCTAAAAAGCTGTGTTAAAGAAAAGTAGCTTAACAACAATAAACTACACAAGAAACTGAAACTGCAACAAATGTGAATTGATCACAAGAGAGACAATAAAGTTACACATACCACTGCAAGGGGAAAATCTTGAGAATTACATTAACTGCAAGATGGGAAATCTAGATCGGTAGGAATGCATCGCACACTACACTATTTAGTACAAAATTCCAGCAAATGAAAGAAAACGAACCCAAAGATGACATCCAGATTGAAATAATACCTTCTTAATACCTTACATTTTTCTCTCGTCCTCTCGCGCTTCCTCTCAATTTCTTTAGTGCAATTGTTGAAGAAAAACAAGCAAAACTGCACCTGATTTATATAAAAACCGATCTATTGCCTGAATACAAATTTTGTGTTGTTCACGTGCCAGAAGTTTGCCGTCTCCGATGTGAGTGCTAATGTGCGAACTTGTGTGTGGACTTCCTACTAATTTTCTTACTCAGGCCCACATCTCGTAAATACCAAGCTCCAGAATCCTACTTATCCACCAATTCCCGGCTCGAGCTCGGCTAAAGCAAGAATCACAGGTTAATAGTAGAAAACCGAAAAACATATATGTATAACAGGTCGTGGGCCTCATATAGGAATGACTCACTCTAATAAATTATCATAGTCTTTGCCAATCCGAGTAGAATTTGTCTACCCAAGATAAGTCGTAGTTTCTATAATGCCAAACAAAGAGCAAGAACATCTAAAATGGGCATGGAAAGCCAACGCTCACAAGAACAACTAATTCTGTTTCCTAATTTGTTTTCTACCTTCAGACAGTGAAGTTCATCAAGCATCATAGGGTGACCCCACCTTTCAATTTAGACTTCTTATTATTGCTGTAAATATCGGTTGATATATATTAATATTGGGACCCATGATACTAATAATTCTCGATACCAATACAATATTGTAATATATTTCCATATCGGTGATATATCGGTTGATATTCAAAATATTGACCGATATAGATTAGATTACAATTTTTTGAAATTCTTTTCTTCCAATATATTTGATACAGATACAATATATGTAGTACGGCTGCAATCAATATTTTCATCCGTGTTGCTTATCCCTAAACAGCATGAGAGATGGAGAAATGCAATAATTAGTGACTATACCAATACAGGATAGTTCTTTCCCACATCTTAGCCAACTTGAAAATTATTATAAGCTTTTTTTTCCTATTCCAAATCTCATATCTTTTTGGTGAGACTAACTCTAACAATTGAAATGATGAGAACTTCTGTAAGCATAGTATTACGATAGATGTTGGCATAGTTTCACCATTTCACCATCTACATGAAATTTCCTTCTATGGCTATGATTTGGAACATGGCCTTACTTCTATGTATCTCAACTGACCATGCGAAAGTAGATGATTTAGATTTAACTACTTGAAAAATGATTGAATCTTAATCGTCCATTTCAGATGGATGACTCAGATAAGCAGCCTCTGAATCCGTAATGATACACCCTCAACTATGGTCATCTCAACTTCAAGTGATTCGTTGTCTTTATTTCCCTAATAAGTAGGGTCAGCTTTGTGGATTCTTCACCAACAGTCAGCTTTATACACCGTTTTCATTGCTTGGTCCAAATGTACCTGGACAGATACAAAGCATTCTGAATAATTTAAATATTTACATGAATTCCTTTTGTCATAGAGGTTACGGTTGCAGAACATAGATGAATATATCAGCCTATATGTATCAGAATTGAGCCTTCGGATACTGATATTTTCCGATACTACAACAGTATTGCGATTTGCTACCGTATCAGCAATACATTAGCTGATATTTTCTTATTAATTTACGATTCTCAGGAATTTATTTTTTCTTCCGATATATTCAACACCAATACTTATTACCGATATGTCCGATATCAATGTTTTCATCTATATTTGCATAGAAATTCATCTTGGATGTGTGTGAACTACTGCCCTTCTATTGTTCTCAAATTGGATCAATTAGGTTTATTATTTTAGTAGGACTGAATGTACAAACTTGAAATTTGAACAGGGTGGGACACCTAGTATACCTGACTTTATTCATGGTTCTGATGGACTGGGAAATGTATTTCTTCCACCACCAAGAATGAAGAAAATTGAGAAAAGTGCTGCTGAATTTTTGGTCGATAGAGTTTCTGAATATCCTGGCGAAGTATCTGTACTTGCACTGGGCCCACTAACAAATTTAGCTTTGGTAAGTTCAGATTTCTAATTTCTTTCAAGATTTTGCAGCTGGTAGTCACTATGTTACTGATTAATAAAGAGTAATGTCATATGGTCATCTTTTAGCCACTCACTCTGATGTGATGTCTCATCTATTCATTTAGTATTATCTAAGCCAACTAATGTGAATAGATAAATAAAATGCTATATCATTTAAGGATGTATAGAGGATATTTCCAAATCATTTCTCATTAAGAAATTTGGTACTACTAATGGAATGATTTAACAGTTGATATGTAAAATATCGGTGATATATATCGAAATTAGAGCCTCAATTGCTAACATTTTTCGGTACCGCGACAAACGCGCAATATATCATCGAATATTGTTTGATTCACATGTTATTTTCTAATATATTGGTCAATATTTATCCCAATGTTTTGATTCTTGATAAAGAATTTGCATATGATATATCTAATGCCGTGATGTATTACCAATATGGTTGCAACTACCACTACCAAAAACAACAAAGCATTTTCAGGTCAACAATATGAGTTTATTTTCTTCATTTAATTCAATATAGTGCAATATCTTTCGAGAGTATAAGTCATTTTAAATTACTTTTTTGTTTTTTCACTCAGTTTTTCTAGGTCTTTATATACCATTCTTTCCTCCAACTATATCTAACTCATATATTCTTATAAGTATTTCATTTGGTATATCCCAATAAGGTTAAACGTCATTTTCTCATTTTATCTTCTATAGGTGTAACTTCTAAATATTTACAAATGTTATTATTTCTTATTTGTTAATATTAATTCTACTCATCCATTTTAGTATTTCTATATTTGTAGCGCTTTGTTATTGTACACTTTTAAATGCCCACTTTCTAATCTATAAAGTATATTAGATTTAATAGCCGTCTTATAAAAACTTTCTTTTTAGTTTTAAATATATATTTCAATCACAAAACATATACAGTTATAACTAATACTGATATTTTCTTTCATAGTATTACGATTCTTTATCTAGTGCAGGCAATCAAAATGGACTCATCCTTTGCCAGCAAGGTGAAGAGGGTGGTCATTCTTGGTGGTGCGTTTTTCGCATCGGGAAATGTTAATCCTGCAGCCGAAGCAAATGTAATTCCTAAACTCTCCTGCCTTTTCTCTTCAAGATCCCAATAATTAAAATTTTATCTTATTAATTTACACAGTCAAAATTATGATAATATATTAAAATATGCTAAACCTATTTCATAGTCTTAGCCGTTTAACTCGTCAAGATAAAATCCTAATTGTTTGGAGTATAGGAGAATCTAATAGCTAGCGTTCGTAGATAATATATGCATCCAACTGTTGAACCTATAGCTCAAATTGAAACCGTTTAAACCAAACTAAAAAATAGGGTAAACCGAACGGTTTGGTTTTTTCAGATTTTGGTATGGAGCCTGTAAAAATCGGTGACCTAATCCGGCCATCATACATAATTCTATATTATAATTTGAGTGGAGATGATGTAATATTGAAAAACTGGTTAACCGGCATAACTCATCCAGTTAACTGACCAAACTGGTTCAAATTATTGCCCAATCGGTTTGATCAATGGGGGTCAGAAAAATGATTTACGATTCGATTACTTGAATTGTGAACATCCCTAATCCTACACTATGAAAACTTATGGTCATCATTTTAATCATTTTTTCTCTCCATGGTTTTTACTGATCTGATAGATCTACTGTGATCCGGAGGCCGCTGATATAGTGTTTACTTCTGGGGCAAATATCACAGTTGTTGGCATCAACATCACCACCCAAGTTAAATTCACAGGTGAAGTTTTTGTTGATTAATTCTTCCAAACATTACATTTTTGCATCCTCACAATGTTTGAGATTAGACCTAATCAAAATCATGCCATTGGACTAATTCAATTCTATCAATTTAAAATTTTATAAGGTTTGATCAATATATATTAGTCAATGGAAGAGCATGTAAAAAAAAATAGACCCAATTAATTATTTAGGCTAGGCATGGTCACAGGTGAAAATAACCGGTTCGACCGGCTCATATATATTTTCTAAAAATGGTATTCGGTCAAGGTACTTTTAGAAATTTTATAGGATTTTATCAATGTATTTTAGTATTATGAATGAGTACGGTCAAAAAAATAAGCTCCATTAATTTGTTGGTCCGTGCATAGTTACGGGTGAAAGTGATCTTTTCGGCGTGGCCCAGATTATACATTTTTTAAAATATAGTTTTTTTATTTTAAATAAATATCAAATTTTAAAAATTATTTTAATAGGTNATTCATCGCTTTTAAACTAATTTTAATAATTAAAATAACTAAAAAGTCTGATATTTAAGATGATTATAACAGAATCCGATAATTTATATGTAATATTTTATTTAATATGAAGATTTCATTGTTCTCAGATGATGATCTCCATGAGTTAAGGCAATCTCAAGGGAGACACACTCGACTCCTTACCGACATGTGCAAGTTTTATAGAGGCTGGCATGTGAAATCGGACGGTGTATATGGTAAGTAAGCTGAAATTGGTAATTTATTTATAAATATCTGAATATAATCGATCAACATCATTGTCTTATACAAAATTATCGATAAAACTGCAAATTTCTTGTTCTCTCATTGAAAATAAATTTCACAGGAGGTAGCTGTATATAAGTCAATATAACACAGAATGTAAAAAAATAAAATAATATAGAGAGAAGAGGACAGAAGTTTAGGTCTTGATTGTTTTTAAATTACAAAATTATGCCATTTTTCTTTAATTTTATATCAGGAGCCATATTTTTCTAAAGGTTACAACGTAGCACGACCGTTCAAAATGTGTCGGAGTCAAAAGAAATATGATAAATATTTAGACGTGTTGGAGTGTATTGGCTCGATGTCGATCTCCGGCATGCTGGTGGTCAGGAGGGCTAGTTTCCTGGTTGACATACCCAGTCAAACCGTGTGGCAACCGAGCCTCTCTCGGTTCAGCCTACTCGAACTCTTTTGTTTCTGTGTGATTTTGAGGCCAAATTATTCAGATGAATCGGCTCGGAATTTCCGGGAACAGGGTCTCCCTTTTTATTAATGCTCAATAGTAAAAAGGAATTCAAAATATGGGCATTTTATCTTAGTCTCTCTTAAAATTAGGGAATAATTGTGCAATGAGCATAGCAAAACAACAACTGATTACGCAATTCAGATGTTTGCGCAGTCATACAGTCGCAGGACACATGACCCAACCACTTCTTATCGGTGGCTGCAACCGGATCCTTGATCCAGCCAAGGAATGACTTCCAGACACTTCCGGAATCAGTTAGGTGACTCCCCATGTTGCCAGGGGGTAATATCACCATCCTTGTGTACTCCAGACATTTGTCTAAAGTTATCGAGCCGAACCTTTTGGTTGCCCAGTTCCATAGAGTTGAACTTCCCTCACCGAACTCCTTTAGCCAAACTGTTCCAACTGTCCCAACCCCGAGTCCTTGTGACCAACGCAACGCAGGGCTCAAGCACGCGTGTCGCACCTTCTAGCTCAGATGCTAGCACTAGCACAGTGAAAGTATGAAAGTGGTGGCTAATGGGTGTCCATTTGTGTAACTTAGAATCCAACTCTCACTATGAAACTTAAATGCAGGGATATTCCTTCACGACCCGGTGAGTTTCACAGCACTCATGAGGCCCGATCTCTTCACGTACAAGAACGGGGTTGCGCGGGTCGAAACGCAAGGCATTTCTGTGGGCCATACCTTAATGGACCACGGCCTCAGAAAGTGAGTTTAATTTATTCTTTTATTTTCTCCGATTATAATTAATTCATATGTCCTCACTTATGCTTCCCGTGACCTATGTTTTAAGTATATCAGTCACTCTAGACGTTCTTTTCTCATCTTATCATCTGTAAGTATAACTTTTAAACATTTACGAATGCTACCAGTCATTATCTTTCACAATGACTCTACTAATCCATCTCAGTATTCTCATATCAGTAATGCTTAATTTCTTATATATAATATTATATTATAGTTCAATATCTTGATCTATAAATCTAATATCCGTCTTATAAAATTTTTCTTCAAGCATGTATCTCGAAATCAAAATACACATGATGCAATTCTTCATCTTAGCCAACCCATATTAATTCTATATGTCACATTATCATTTATATCAATAATATTATATGTTTCTTTAGTCAAATGAATATCTATAGAAAAAGATTTTTCTAAGTTCAGTCCTTCTTTCACAGATGGAACACTAGCAACCCATGGACAGGATATGCCCCTATTTCAGTTGCTTGGACAGTTGATGTGGAGCAAGTTCTAAGCTACATAAAGAAGCAGTTGATGAAACCCTAAATTCGGCCGAAGTACGGGCTTCTCGCAAACCCTACAAACATTCGATGCCGGGAGACTTATTTTCGGGGTGCCGTCGATTTGAAACTATAAAGGTCTCCGTGATTGCTTTCTCTTTCTTGATGTTATCGTTTTTTGATTAATATTGAGTAAAGTCACTCTTATATCGAAATCGGCGGTATCAAACACGATTCGCGATAATACAACGGGAAATAACTGGGTCAGGGTCCGAATCACACGATTCGCAATAATACGATGTTACATAAAGAAGTAGTTGATGAAACCCTAAATTTGGCCGAAATGCGAGCTTCTCGAAAACCTACCAACATTTGATGCCGAGAGACTTATTTTTGGGGTGCCATCGATTTGAAACTGTAAAGGTCTCAGTGATTGCTTTCTCTTGATGTTATTGTTTTTTGATTAATGTTGAATAAAGTCATGGATTATATTAAATTATATCATATTTGATTTTTTTTTTTTAAATTATTGGTTATCCATGCATATGAACAAAGCAGTTAAACAAACTTTCCATCCAACTAGCTAATTACATTTATTATTTCTATCGATATTTTTTTCTCCACTT
>JAODPA010108991.1:0-19862 GCA_025585075.1 Nepenthes mirabilis
TATTTATATTATTTATTGTCATAATTTTTAACTATATCTTATTAAGATATAGTTCATTATATACTAACTCGACGTGACACGAAAAAATGTTCCAAAACTTAACTCATTGGAGATTACATTTGCGGTGTCCGTGTGTGAGGGAAAGACCATAGTACCCTTACGTGGCAACGGGACGAGACGATTTTCGCTTGTTTGGCTGATCAAATGACAACAGTGCGGAGGACGTGATCTGGCGGAGGAGATGATACCGTCCGTACACTTACTCACGCTTGATGATGCCATGGGTTCTCTCTAAAAGTTGACTGAACAACAACAGTGAATATTCAAGAACAAGAGGAAGCAAATAATTCATGTGATGCTAACAATGTCGACTATCTCCATTTTGCAATTGGATTTTATATGCATTTATCAACCCATCATGTCACCCTGAACGATATTCGATCGAGCCATCTCTTTAGCCGAGTTTTCTATATAAAATATTGGCCGCTTTGACAATACAATAAAAAAATATTAACCATGTTATGTATGATTTCAATGTTTATTTTATGCGTATTATATATATAATTTCGATATTCGTCCCCTCAACTCCGTGTATTATTGACTTTTGTATATATTCTTGATAATTATGTGTTATTTGCGTATGTTCAACTATATAATTTGTTAAAATTTGATTCAGTATTACAATTAGCAGTATTTCAGATTAGTAAGTTAAGGATTAGCTAGCATGGAGTTCGATCGTTGGGTTATTTTCATGGAGGATCCTTTATTTAGTGCTTAGAATATTTTTGTGTTGTAGCTAAAATTATATTCATAAAATAAAAATTTTAGAGTATTTTGATTATTGACATTTATAACAATTGAATTCGGTTTTTAGCTTGAGCGATTGACAGGTTGTCCACTTGGTGGTATGTAGTGGACTTTTATGTGATATTTTCAATTAAGTCGGAGTGTATTATAGTGTTGAACATGTAGAAGAAGTCGGCAGCTAAATAAAGAAACTTTAGCTGTATCATGGGACAATTTTAATTATTTATTTATGAAATTGTCAAGAAAATTTATATAATGACGCATTCCAAATTGTCGTTGAGATCAGGTTTATATTTTATTAATTGAGACCTTAACAAATATAATATCAGAGATATATATCAGAAATATTTTTAATTATATTTCAATAGTTTAACATTGATACTGTTGTGTCTCGGGTTCCACATCGTCGTACGGATTAGGAAGCCTCTGGATTCCTCAACTGGAAAAAATTTTGAGCGGGTCCGGTCTCCATCACTGTTAATTTGAAACTTGTACAACACAAATTATAAATAAGAGGTCAGAGACTGACGGGAGGCTATCCCCCGTCGATACTCCGACGCTCAAATTAGATGTCCTCCGTAATAAATGGAGGAAAGCATGCTTAAGATGTAGAAATGAGGAGAGTGTGAGAGGGACGTGTTTGGAGGCTTGAGTTCCATGAATACGCCCGCGGAGGGCCGCTTAGCGGTGTGCCCAATGGGGACGGCTTGGAGGTGCGCCCACGGAGGGTGGCTTGGAGATCTCCCTGCTCGAGGGTGCGCTCGCAGATGGCAGTTTAGAAGTGTGCCCACGGAGGATGGCTTAGAGGTGCGCCCGCAGAGGGCGGCTTAGAAGTGCACCCGCGGAGGATAGCTTGGAGGTGTGCCTGCGGAGGACGGCTTACAAATGTCCTTGCACCGAGGTGCACCTGCGGAGGACAGCTTAGAGGTGTGCCCGCGAAAGACAGTTTGAAGATGTCCCCGCTCGGGAGTGCATCCACGGAGGACAGCTTAAAGGTGCGCTCGCAGAGGGCGTTTTAAAAATATCCCCACCAGGGGGTGCGTTCCCGGAGTGCGCATGGAGGTACACTCATAGAGGACGGCTCGGGGGTGCGCCTCCGGAGGGCTGCTTGGAGGTGCGCCCGCAGAGGGCGGCTAAGAGGTACGTCCACGGAGAAAGCTCGGGGGTGTGCCTGCGGAGTGAGGCTTGGAGATGTCTCCGCTCGGGGGTGCGCCCGTGGAGGGCAACATATTAGTGCACCTGCGGTGGGCGGCTTTGAGTTTTAGCAAAGCATGCTGGGACGAACGTGGATCCTGTGCGGCGTTTGCCAGGATTGTGTTGGCGGGCAGCTAATCACGGAAGAGCCTGTAAGGGCCTGACGGATTGAACGGGACGGCGTGATTGTAGAAGGTGCGGGACGGCTTCCTTTAGAGAAGCTTCGTACTGCTCTATGTTAAATGCCTTGATGCTGGGCAGCTTTCCAAGGAACTTCATTCCAGTTTTGCTCAAGGGTATTGAGCGCCATTTAAGGGGCATCCTCTGGCTTCGTTGCTGATGCATCTGGACAACGTTCACAAAGAACTCTATGGCGCAAGATCTGGCCGGGAGCTCCAGGGAACTTTGGGCGCCTTTAGCGAAGGGCTTGGTGCTCTCATTTGACCAAATCTGAAGGGCGACAATTCGGCACCATAGTAGGGGCGTGCCTTCATTCTTGGCTCTGCTGAGAACCTTAGGTCTCTAGTTTAGGCAGAGCTTTTGGGCTCTACCTTCGTTGAGGAGCTCTGGGCTCTATTTTTGAGAGAACATTATTTTGGAATCGAACTACTATTTGAGGGAGCTTTATACTCTGTTTTTGCTGAGAACACGTGGAGGAAGGGCCACCACTGTTGGGGGCGTCGTTCTGCCTGATTTGAGGAAATAGTTGCCGTGCACTATTGATGGTGAGCTCTATGTTCTATCTGACGCTGATATGTGGGGGAATTGTAGGATGCTGTTGTTGGGAGGACCCCATCCCCTATTTCGACAAAAACGGGAGCAGAGGAAGAGATGGCCGCCATTGATAGAAGAGCCCAGCACTCTACTTGAACGAAAACAGGAGCAGAGAGAGTCAGGTGCCACTGATAAAGGGTTTCGTGCCTTGTTTGGCTCATGAACAGCAGAAAGGAGCAGGTTTTCGTTGAGGTAGAGCTTCATGCTTCGTTTGGTGAGGCATGATGAACGCCACTGTTCGCTGGTGACCGCAATGACAATGGAGTAGGTCCTCCTTTCAAGTTTTTTGAGGTGCTCCCTTATGCTAATGAGCAATAAGAAAGGGGAACGGCTTTTGGGAAGGCTTTTCTGCTTTGGGTTCTCCCCTCTTCTCGCCTGCTACCCCACCTTTTATTGAAGGAGCAAATGAAAATTTCTCCCGCCATGGGGAGTTTGTTTCTCTTGCCAAGGATACCTTTTTGCCGCCAAAAAGAAATATTTTTCACTATGATGAAACTTCTTTGACAAGCTTCAGGTTTCAAGTTGGCCTGTAATTCCAGACCCATCACTAGCCCTCCATGTTGAGTGGTTCAAAATTTTAACTATCGGCATATGATGATAGGACGTCGCTGTGTAGGTCGTTACGCGTATTCCTTTCCCGAATAGCTTCTGAATTACAATTTCGCTAGGTACATCAGGTGTCATGGGGGCTTTCACAAGGAAGCATGACGTCGAGACTCTTGACTTCCGAAAGGAATGTAAGTCTTTTGTAAGGAGGGCATTCCTTGGCCGAGGGATGGAGGACTGAGAATTTTGACACTAAGGAGTGGAGGGATGGGGACCTCCTAGCAAGATGGAGGGACTAGCATCTCCATGCTAGCGAGAGGAGGGCGGATGACCTCTTGATTAGATGGAGGGCTGAGGACTTGCATACTAAGGAGCGGAGGTTGAGAGTCTCGACGCTAGAGAGAGGAGGGTTGAGAGCCTCTTAGCAGGGTGGAGGGCTGAGAACCTTCGAGTTAGAGAGCAGAGGCTAAAAGCGCCTCGACGCTTAGGAGGGGAAGTTGAGAGCCTCGGCACTGGAGAATGGAGGCTGAGAGTGCCTACACTAGGGAGTTGAGGATGAGAGCACCTATACTGGAGAGTTGAGGTTGAGAGCTTCAATGCTGGAGAGCAGAGGTTGAGATCCCCGACACTGGAGATTTAAGGCTGAGAGTCTCGATGCTGCGGAACAGAGGCTATGAGCCTTGAAACTGGAGAGCTGAGGCTAAAAGCCTCGAGGCTAGAGAGAGGAGGGCTAAGGACCTCCTGGTAGGATGGAAGGATGAACCTCTCTGTGTTGGGAAGCGGAGGACTGAGAGCCTCGACGCTAGAGAGAGGAGGGCTGAGGATCTCCTAGCAGGACGGAGGAATGAACATCTCCTTATTGGAAAGTGGAGGACTGAAAGCCTTGACACTAGAGAGTTGAGGTTGAGAGCCTTGATGCTGCGGAGTGGAGGCTGAGCCTCAATGCTGGAGAGTGGAGGTTGAGAGCCTCGATGCTAGAGAGAGGAGGGCTGAGGGATCCCTGGCAAGACGGAGGGATGAGCATCTTCGTGTTGGAAAGCGGAGGATTGAGAGCCTTGACACTAGATAGCTGAAGCTGAGAGCCTCGATGCTGCGGAGCGGATGCTGAGCGCCTTAACGTTGAGGAGTGGAAGTTGAGCCTCAATACTAGAGAGGAGGTTGAGGGACCCCTGGCAGGACGGAGGGATGAACATCTCTGTGCTGACGAGAGGAGGGCCGAGGACCTCCTGGCTGGATGGGGGTTTGAGGACCTCTGTGTTGAGGAGCGGAGGTTGAGAGCCACGACCATGGAGAGATGAGGGCTGAAGACCTCCTGGCAGGACGGAGGGATGAAAGTCTCCGTGCTGGGAAGCGGAGGACTGAGAGTTTCGATGCTAGAGAGCTGAGGCTGAGAGCGTCGATGCTGCGGAGTGGAGGTTGAGCGTCTCGACGCTGAGAAGTGGAGGCTAAGCCTCAACGTTGGAGAGTTGTGGCTGAGAGCCTCGATGCTAGAGAGAGGAGGGCTGAGCACCCCCTGACAGGATAGAGGGATGAGAGTCTCCGTCCTAGGAAGCGGAGGGCTAAGAACCTTGACGTTAGAGAGTTGAGGATGAGAGCCTCGATGCTGCGGAGCGGAGACTGAGCACCTCGACGCTGAGGAGTGGAGGTTGAGCCTCAACGCTGGAGAGCTGATGCTGAGAGCCTCGAAGCTAGAGAGAGGAGGGCTGAGGGTCCCCCGGCAGGATGGAGGGATTAGCATCTTCGTGCTGGTGAGAGGAGGGCCGAGTGCCTCCTGACTAAATGGAGGGCTGAGGACCTCCATGCTAAGGAGTAGAGACTGAGAACCTCGATGCAGGGGAGATGAGGGCTAAGGGCCTCCTGGTAGGACGGAGGGATGAACATCTCCGTGCTGACGAGAGGAGGGTCGAGCGCCTCCTAGCTAGACAGAAGGCTGAGGACCTCCTTGCTAAGGAGTGGAGGCTGAGAGTCTCGATGCTGGAGAGAGGAGGACGGATGACCTCTGAGGGACAAAGCTGCTTGCACCTTTTAGTCGCGTGCCAACTTTGTGGCAGCGGGTCGCCGGACCCATTCTGCAATTACTGAGGGGCTTTTAGGGTCAGAGCGGGGCAGTTGTCTCGACTGAGTATTGTTCGAGTCCGAAGCGAGATCTCTAGAGCTCTTGAGGGCCAATGCATGGGCTGTAAGTCCAATCTCGTCGCTCGAGGATGTGCTTTGGGAGAGCCGGCAGCGGCTCACTGATCTGCTGAATAGGTGCGCCTGACTGAGTAGAGAGATAGGGGCCATGCTCTACTTGAGTGGGGCCGCCCTGATCTGCCTCTGTTGGCAAAATACGGATGCTACTGTAGTTGCCCGAAGAGTTTTGCATGAATTATCATGGGAGCTCTTTCTGAATCCGTGGCATTGGAGGCCTCTCGAGAGCTAACAGAATCGTCAAGCCTGTGAAGGCCGGCGAGGCACCCTCTCCGGTGCTTGCCTGAGAGAGGGTCTCAATTGCATATCTTTGTCTGCTTTAGTCGGGTGGCCATCCTTTCATGGCCGGGAGAGGCTAACAGTTTTGCTGCTTTTGCACGCGATTTCATTTAGTCTTTACGTCTTTCTGCCAATAGAAACTCTGAGATTTGCTGATCGTTCATTTACTTTTGCAGGTCCCTGAGGATTCCTTTTTAATATAGTGTCACGATCGATGAACACAGTATATGCAGGGCAAAAATAAAATCGGTAATAATATTTCTATCAACCATAAAAACCCAACTCAGGCGTGACAGTCATATACATATGGGACCTAATATAATAAAACCTGCACAAGATCACATGGGATATAAATAAGGACAAATATAATACATAACCTGCTATCCACAATCGCAATGGAGGTATCTAAATATAACAACTCATCAACATTTTTCATACAAGGATTAGGGCTATCATCCGGTCATAAATAATAACCATGACACATTCTTGAGATTTGAAACATACCTAACATAACATCTCCATTCACCGATGGAGGTATTCGTACCATATCATGTCTGCACTACTGCAAGTGTATCCATACCACTAGTCTGAAGGGATAAAATATAAAAATGTGAGTCTAGAGCTTGAAATGTATCATATATATTTAAACAGTGCATATAAATTAGAGGGAAGGAATAACAATCACAATCGTGTCAAAACAAAACATAAGGTCCGTGAAACCCCTGAAAACCGAGGAAATGACTCGTGCTAAATTATCATTCGTATCAAACAGTCCATCCAGAACATAATCATAATAAATACGATCTGATCAAATCTCATAAACGATATCATATTATATGATTCGAGGTCACATAAGTTGCAACCGTCACTACATCCATGTGGGATACATACTATCGTTTGGATCTAAATCTCATAATGTAGAAATCGAGAGAAGACCGTCGGAACTAAAACATAAATAAAAATACGCTTCGGGTTTATCACATATTTATACGTACGAGACATTCCTATCGCCCAACTGTGAGCCAATCAGTGTATTTCAAAATCATACTCCACCCAAATACATGTAGAACTACAAAACATGCACAAAATCGGAGAATTAAAGATAAATAATACCAACTTGAGGATGTGTTACTCTCATCCGGTAACCACGGTTATATCGGCTACGATTTAGTCCAATAGCTCAAGGACATCCATATACTCTATCTCCTATAGATTAGAAACTTACTTACTATATTTTACCATCCGTAATTTTGGGTGTAACTTCAAATTTTAGTTATATATTAAGACGTCCGAATATATTAGTTCCGTTAATTCTTTACGATGGTTCTCATTTAAATATACAGTCGGACAGGTCAGCTATTAAATGTCTCAACCTTCTTTCCGATGGAAGTAGCCATATCATGTCCGTCCCCGTCCGGACAAAGCCTCCCTGCCAGGAGCAGTACCATTATCTCATGCCTTGGATCACATAGAACGATCTATCGAGTCTCGGACCGCCGTGGTCCCGTAGTGACCCTACCCCTGACAGCGTGCATGATTGATGCATGGTTCATGGTTCCACAATATACAGATATGTAAATATCCATATATACCATTCAGGTGTCCGAAAACTCTTCAAATTATAAATACCTATGTAAAACCTCCGCATACCCAATAAAATTACATGCATGTATATAATTAATAAATTTAGTATATGTAAAAATACATGCATGTTTGAAAAATCTCCAACAGTAGTCAAAACACATCAGAAAATAAATCAAATCAAGAATAGAGCTAGAGTGAGAAGACCGTTTTGGTCCCAAATCGCACAAATATTTCGACCCCCAACAATAAATTAGTGGAAGCGGTATAAAATTAAATATGTACTACATGTAAAGAATATTTGTGTCTAGATATTACGAACGGTTTGAGTATAAAAATAAAGCAGTAATAATAATAAAAAGATAAATTTTGGTGATGAAAGAAAAACTTGATACCCATGGTAATCGAGAAAAACCCTCCGAATTTCAACGGCAAGGGAAGAACTGTACTATGAAAATCAATTTACAAATTGGGTGGTAACGTTGCGCTAACCTAACCGACTTACTCCAATCTTGTGATCACTACCAAGGAACTCGTTGGATTTTTTCACGGCAATGGAACCGGACGCCTTCCGGTCTTCACGTCAATCTTTCCTCTCGTGACATTTGAATTGCCAAATACGATCGGATCTCCTTTTTCAACGTACTGACGTCACCGACGAAGATAGAGGGGTAGAGATGATGGATTGATAAGGAGAAATGTTGAGAAAATCCGTTGGAACATGGAGCACAATATTGTAGTTTTGGTTGTCTCCAATGGAGGAAGATTAATGAAGTAAAAATTCGGTTCTTCTCAGATGGGCACTCCAAACAAGTTTGACAGGGGATTTCAGGTTTCAAAAGTATAAAACAATTATTTATAGAGAGCGCAAAAAATCACTCAAAAAATTATCTTGTTACTGCAGCGCTCGAGTGTGGCTCGAGTGCACAGAGGGTTACGGATAAAACCTTACCGTTGCTTGAGTGTAGAGGAGGCGAGCAGCGAGTGGGGGTTTTCTAAAATTTGTGCTCGAGTAGGTGGAGGGCTTACAGCGAGCGCAGGGCTTCCGGATTTTGGGTTTGAGCGGGTGTCAGGCCAAAGGCATGCGCGATGCATATGTTGATCCGGGAATGGGCGGCCACGGGAACATGTTGATGCAGCACTTCGACGAAATACAGCTTGACATTGACACATAATTACATATGGTCACGGAATATGCTAATAATAAAAATGACCTTAACAATATCCTCCTTTGACAATTCTGTGATAAAACACATAAAGTAAAAAAGTACAAGTGAAGTGCGGGTTCAGACACCGTTGAAATAGAACTCGTGTACATAAAAATCTACACCTAGTGAGAAATAAAAATAATACAATAAGTAAATATAAAAAAACTGTGCTAGCACTGTTGTGTTGATGCTGTGACTGTCACGCTGGTACTATAACAGTGGTGCATAGTTAAACATGGTTAGTACGAATAGTATAATACAATATAATATAATATGACGGTAGCAATAGACAAAGAAGACAACATGCAGCAAATAAAAGAACTCTCCCTCACAAAATTAACAATATCTCCCCCTAAGAAAAAATAATATCGACTCGCTTATCAAAAATAACAGAAACTCCCCCTCACAAAATTAACAATATCTCCCCCTAACAAAAATAATACCGACTCTTCCTATCAAAAATAACAAAAATGATCTCCTCCAATCAAGATAATCTTCCTCTATCTCCCTCTTAAACCACACAGTGAGACATCTTTACTCCCCCTTTTTGTCACGGATGATCAAAAGGTAATAGAGCTCACTTTTCTTGATCTATAATTTTTTACTATATTTTATGGCGTTATTTAAATTTATCACTTGATCATTTAGATATTAGATGTGGTGAATTAGATACTTTATCTTAGAGTTTTGCTGAGACTTATTTTGACGTAATGAGACAGGGCAGTGGGGATGAATATTGCCAACAATGCCGCACCCATAACATGTTGGAACATATTTAGCCTTGACATCCGAACTATACGGTTGTTTTCTAACGTTTTAGAAATTGATCAACTTCTCTAGGGAAACTCTCAACGACGGATCAATATGGTTAGACAATGTGCTACTTCGTCTTGGTATAGAAGTGGGTCGGACAAATTTTAACTTTGGCATTTAAGAAATTTTTTGAGTAACCCAATCCGGTTTATTTTCACTAATTTTTTTCAACCCGAGCATATGTATCTAATTTTTTGGACCCATTTGAAAATTGTTTCAAACCATTACGAGCAGCCTCAAGATTAGATTCAAAAGTGGTAGTTTTGTAGTAAATGAGCTTTTCAGATTTTCAACTTCTTGAACTTTTATGTTTAACTCGAATTTTAGAGCTAATTTTTTTTTTCATTTTTGTCAGTTTGTATTTGAGTGACACATTTATTTTCTTAACTTGACGGCATTCTTTAAATAATTTGTTATAAGCATCCTGAAGGTCATACAAATCAGATTTTAACTCGTTGTCAGAGTTATCGGATAGTTTAAGACTATCCTCTAAGCGATTATCATTTTCACATATTGAGATCATAAAGGCTATGTGTTTGACAGGGATATCTTCAGAGCATTTTTCAACCTTTTCCTCTTCGTCATCGCTCAAGGTCACGTTAGCTCAAGGTCATGCACTCATCCATAGATTTGAGGAATGCTCTTATCCGAACCTTTCAATAGGTATAGTTGCTCCCATAAAAAAGGGAGGTATGGAGAGCGATCCACTCGTATACATCTAGAACTGGGGTCGCAGATTTGGGTAAGCCTCTAATTGAGAAGACCGTTTCGGTCCCAAATCGCACAAATGTTTCAACCCCCAATAATAAATTAGCTAAAACGGTACAAAATCAAATATTCAATACACGTAAAGAATATTTGTATCTAAATATTACGAGCGATATGAGTATAAAAATAAAGCAGTAATAATAATAAAAAGACAAGCTTTTTGATGAAGAAGGAAAAATCCGTTACCCACGGTAATTAAGAAAAACTTACCAGGGTTCAACGACTAGGGAAGAAATGTACAATGAAAATCAACTTTAGACCAGGTCAGAACGATGCGCTAACCGAGTCGACTTATTCCCATCTAGTGATCCCTACCAAGAAACTCATTGGATTTGCCAACGGTAATAGAATCGAACTCCTTTCAGTCTTCACGCCAATCTTTCCTCTCGTACCACTTGAATTGCCAAACACGACTAGATCCCCTTCTTCAACGTACCGACGTCATCGACGAAGATAGAAGGGTAAAAGTGATGGATTGATAAGGAGAAATGCTGTGAAAACCTGTTAGAATATGGAGCACAATGTTACAGTTTTGGTTTTCTCCAATGAAGCAAGATTAATGAAGTAAAAATTAGATTCTTCTCAAGTGAGCGCTCCAAACAAGTCTGCCAGGGGACTTTAGGTTTCAAAAACATAAGGCAATTATTTATAGAGGGCGCAAAAAACCATTCAAAAAATTATCCCGTTGCCGCAGCGCTCGAGTTCACGGCGAGCGCACGGAGGATTACGGATAAAACCCTACCGGCGCTTGAGCGTGGAGGAGGCGAACAGCGAGCAGGGGGTTTCTAGAATTTGCGCTCGAGCGGGTGGAGAGCTTACAGCGAGCGCAGGGCTTCAAGATTTTGGGTTCGCGGAGGTGTCAGACGAGAGGCAGGCACGATGCATATGTTGATTTGGGAACGGGCAGCCACGGGAATATATTGATACAGCACTTCAACAAAATACAACCCGATATTAACACATGATTACATATGGTCACGAAATATGTCAATCATAAAAATGGCCATAACATAGATGATACTTATCTCGATTTTATACTTTACAAATTTGAAGAAAGTATGCCTCGAAGCACTCCAATCGGGCAATTTCCTCTCACCCCACCGCGCGCACCTTCCTCTCTCCTTCATTCTCCTCGACGAGCGGCCCTCTGCCGGCTGCTCCACTGCCTTCGCTCCACCACCGCGTCGCTTACCTGGCCGTCGTCGGCCTCCCCAGCACTACCCTACCAGCATCGGTGCTGCTACACGACCGCCGCGTAACTCTCCATCCCGCACGATTCTTTCCTCCCGTGCCGCGCCACCGTACGCGGCGGCCTTCACAACGTCACCGGCGAGCCACCACCGCCGCCGCCAACCTCCTCTCTTCTCTCTCCTTCTCCCTCTCTTCCTCCTTCTCCTCCTCCTCCTTCTTCTGCATGCCAAACCCTGGCCCCCACCCTCTCTCTCCGCTTCTCCCTCTGTCTCTCCCGGATCCCCTTTCTCACGAGCTATTGAAGGAAGAGGTTGTGCAACTAACGCATGAGAGCGAACAGCTGAAGAAGCAAAACAGGCGACTGCGAGGGAAGGCAAACAATTGAGAGCACAAAGCAGGTGGCTGGCGGAGCAGGGCGAATGACTTACGAAGGAGTCTAGGCAGCTGAGGCAGGAGGTTGAACGATTGAGGGGACGGACCTCTACCCTGGTGGATGATGTATCTCGCTTTAGTACTGACCTTAGGCTGCGGCTCACTTCGAAAGAAGTGCGCCTCGCACTCGACACCAGATTTTGGGATAGTACCAGCCTATGACGCCGGATCGTCTCCATCGCACTTTCGGGCATTTTCGTGGGTATATGACATCTAGGGAACGTCGGGATTCCTGACAGCCGCAGTTTGGGAGATTTTTTGGGAGAGGCTGGGCCACCAGACTCGTAGGATTAGGATAGCTATTGTATTTTTCACTGTATAGTGCCGCGTTATAACGTCATTCATCTTTGATAAATGAAAAGCAGTTATGTCTCCTTGCAACTGATGTCTTTGGTTGCATGATATAGCTTTTGAATCTTTGCTCATGTATTAGAGGTTAAACTGTGAAGCTATTGTTGCCATAGCTCCAATCTGGCACCTTCTTGCGCTGTACTCATCCCTCATCAGAGGATGTTATCACATCTCGCGCGTTTAGTGGGAAGTTCAGTCCAGCAAGGTAGACATCGTCACAAGTCCCGTGGAGCCACACCAAGGGCCAGATGAGTTTTCAAGCCACTGTAATCAGACTTCGGGTTTAGGCCTTTGCACGGTATCGTGTCAATGCTCGGCCCTACCCAGGGCGTCGTCGCTTTCGTGCATATGGTCCTAGCCCACAACTGTCATTGATAGATGGTGCTCTCTCCTTCGGGAGGAAGTCGCCGCACGCATGTTAAAAAGCCTCATAAGGTTTTGATGGCTGTTTTGTTGGGAATTCTAGGAGCCCCCAGGTCTGATACTTCGACTGCGTGGGCCACTCGGTGTGGGACCGAGGGTTAGATACAACTGCGTATGGGCCTCTCGGCATCGGACCAATGTTTAGATACAACTGCGTATGGGCCACTCGATGTGGGACCGAGGTTCAGATGCGACCGTGTATGGGCCACTCGGTGCGGGACCGAGGTTTAGTCGCAAGCGAGTGAAGACTCGCCTGACTTAGGGCAGTCTAGGTCGCGTAATTTTATTAAGTGTTATGCAACCATTCATATGACAGATAATATTACTATTCTATTAATAGAAACGTGATTCAATTAGAGAGTACGATATATGCAAAACTTACCTGAGTTTGGCATGGAACCGTCATAGGTGTTCGTCGACAGACGACGTGCTATGCCCTAGAGATCTGTCTAAGTTTCTGAGCACATGGTCTGTGTGTACCGCTTCGAAGGTCATTGGGGTGCTTCGTTAGGCGCCTTGCCCTATGGCCCCTATGCTCTGAGGGGTTCGATCTTTTGCCCAGACCGGATGGGCAACGCACGGCAAATCCTCTAATAATGTTGGCTTTCTTTGGTCGCCAGGGAGTTGAAGGGTGAAGCCCCCAGCGCTACACCTTCAAGTAGGTGCTAATGGCCCAAGGAACGTGGGTCTGGAGTACCCGGTTCACGGTCGTGGTTGATCATCTGTCTGCATGGCTGCTCCTAAGGGGGTGGTCACCATGGACAACCTTGCCTCTGACTGATATAGTGGCTCGCACATGTGATGCTGATATTCCTTGACCATCTTGGAGTTTAGAGGATGGAGGCCCCAAGCATGGCTAACCAATGCTGGGTCATTGCGACAGACGACTTCGCTCCAGTCGAGAAAATAACTCGCGCTTGGGATGTTGATCTTCTCTGTCCGTCCTGGAGTTAAGGAACAGAGCCCCCAGGTATGGCTACCCAGTGAGGGATCGTCGCCATAAGAGGCTATACTTCAAGTGATAAAGATGGCTAAAACTCGAGTGCTGTCTATTTTTGTGTAAGGGATTTAGTGTTGAGGAAGACGCTAGACTTTTTGTCGCGTTCTTATAAACGGCGTCAATATTGCGTTTTTAGTTTTGGGTTTTCATACGGATTAGGGAGCCTCCAGATTCCTGAACTCGGAAAAATCTCGAGCAAGTTCATTCTCCGTCGCTATTAACTTAAAAGCTACACAACACAAACTACAAATAAGAGGTTAGAGGCCGACGAGAGGCTATCCCCCATCGACACTCCGACGCTCAAGTCAAATGTCTTCTGTGATAAATAGAGGAAAGTATGCTTAAGATGCATGAATGAGAGGAATATGAGAGGGACGTGTTTGGAGACTTGAACTCTGTGAATGCACCCCCAAAGGACAACTTAGAGGTGCACCCTAGGGGACGGCTTGGAGGTACACCCACGGAAGGCGGCTTGAAAATAACCTTACTCGGGGGTACGTCCATGGAGGGTGGCTTAAAGGTGAGCCCACAGAGGACGGCTTGGAGATGCGCCTGCGGAGGACGGCTTAGACATGACCCTGCTTAGGGATGCGCTCGCGGAGGGCGGCTTGAAGGTGCCCCCACGGAGGGCGGCTTGGAGGTGCGCCTGTGAAGGGCGGTTTAGAGATGTCCCCGCTTGGGGGTGCGCCTGTGGAGGGCGGCTTAGTGGTGCGCCCACGGATGTCCGCCTGTGGAGGGCGGCTTAGAGATGTCCCCACTTGGGGGTGCGCTTGTGGAGGGTGGCTTAGTGGTGCGCCCACGGAGGACGACTTGGAGGTGCGCTTGTGGAGGGCAGCTTGGAAATGTCTCTACTCGGGAGTGCGTCCGCGGAGAGTGGTTTAAAGGTGCACCCACGGAGGACGACTTGGATGTGCGCCCACGGAGGACAACTTGGAGGTGTTCCTACTCGGGGTGCACCTGCAAAAGGTAGCTTAGAAGTGCGCCTGTAGAGGGCAACTTGCAATTTTAGCAAAGCGTGATAGGATGAATGTGGATCCTGTGCAGCATCCACCAGGATTGTATTGGCGGGCAGCTAATCACGGAAAAGCCCTTGAGGGCATGACGGATTGAACGGGACGGCGTGATTGTAGAAGGTATGGGACAGCTTCCTTTGGGGAAGCTCCGTGCTGCTCTATCCTAAATGCCCTGATGCTGGGCGGCTTTCCAAGGAACTTCATTCCCGTTCTACTCAAGGGTATTGAGCGCCATTTGAGGTGCTTCCCCTAGCTTCGCTGCTGATGCATCTGGACGACGTTCACGGAGAACTTTACGGTGCTAGATTTGGCCGGGAGCTCCAGGGAACTTTGGGCTCCTTTAGTGAAGGGCTTGGTGCTCTCATTTGACCAGATCTGAAGGGCGAGAACCGGGCGCCATAGTAGGGGCGTGCCTTCGTTCTTTGTTCTACTGAGAACCTTAGGTGTCCAGTTTAGGGAGAGCTTTCGGGCTCTACCTTCGTTGAGGAGCTCTGGGCTTTATTTTTGGGAGAACATTGTTGTGGAATTGGACCACTATTTGAGGGAGCTTCATACTCTGTTTTTGCTGAAAACACGTGGAGGAAGGGCCACCACTGTTGAGGGCTTCGTTCTGCCTGATTTGAGAAAATAGTTGATGTGCGCCATTGATGGTGAGATCTATGCTCCATCTGACGCTGATCTGTGGGGGAATTGTAGGATACCGTTGCTGGGAGAACCCTATATCCTATTTCGACAAAAACGGGAGCAGAGGAAGAGATGGCCGCCATTGATAGAAGAGCTCAGCCCTCTACTTGGAGGGAAACAGGAGCAGAGAGAGTTGGGTGCCACTGACAGAGGGCTTCATGCCCTGTTTGGCTCATGAGCAACGGAAAGGAGCAGGATTCCATTGAGGTGGAGCTTCGTGCTCCGTTTGGTGAGGCATGATGGGCGCCACTGTTCGCCAGTAACCGCAATGACAAAGGAGCAGGTCCTCCTCCGATGGGCAATAAGAAAGGGGAATGTCTTTTGGGAAGGCTTTTCTGCTCCGGGTTCTCCCCTCTTCTCGCCTGCTGCCCCACCTTTTATTGAGGGAACAAATGAAAATTTCTCCCGCTACGGGGAGTTTGATTCTCCTGCCAAGTATACATTTTGCCGCCAAAATGAAATATTTTTTGCTTTAACAAAGATTTTTTGACAAGCTTCGAGTTTCGGGTCGGCTCACGATACCAAACTTATCGTATACTATATTATTTGATTTAATATTTAACTAATAGTTTATTAGTGCCGACTCCTTTTTCAGTAATAAGGTCGTATATTTTTACTAATGATTTGGGTTGTGACAAATTACCTCCAGTGTGGGGACAGAAACTCCATAGGCTTACTTTCATTAACCCAGTGACTTGAAAATAACTATTATTGGTTCTCAGACAAACACAAGTATTGGGAAGATGATGAAGGTAAGTAACTTCATCGCTTAGATCAGATAGCTCAGGGTATGAAATACTCTCCCTACCAGGAAGAACTCTCAGGGAACTTAATCTTTTATCCAACCTTACATTTGAACTCACATAGGATACAGAACAGAGACATTTATCTGGATAGATCAATGGCAAACAGTCGGACCTCTTGCAAACAGATTATCTAGCAGACTTAAGTCTGCTTACTGTGCTTACTGCACGCAAATTAATGCAGAACTGTCCACCGTTGATGGAAGGAATGCATGGAGATGGCCGGCCATTTGTGCATTTGAAATTAATGATATCATCATATGTTAATTCATTTCTGCACAGCAGCAGTAAAAATCACACAGAATACAGAAGCAGGAAAACAATCCTTTAATTGATTCATTATGATTTTATTACTCCCAACTAGCAAGCATGGAGGTGTAGTTGTGAGTCTAGGAAGCATACAATTCTTAGGGTGTGAGATTTACCAGAACTCATAAAGAAGAACCGAAACAGCAAAGCCACAACTATGAACAGCATTCAATACGTAGTTAGAATGATAATTCCAGCTACAAACACATCGCTTGTTTCCCTTAACGAAATATTTGAAAGAAAAAAAATAAATTAAAGTAGACGAAGATAAGGAGGGAAAAAGCTGATGAATTTGCTAACAGATAGGAAGAGGAGCGCCATTCCACTCCTTCAAGCAGTCCAACAATGGATCAATCATCTTCCCTTCACACATGGCGGAGAACACCTTATCGAAGTCTTCACCGGGCGATGTGACCTTCTCCCCGGTCAACAAGCTCGTGCCCAGTTCTTCCCTCACAAACTTATACAGTGGGTAAGATCTGCATTCCTTGATCCTATTAGCAGTAGCCGCCTTCCCGCTTTCATACTCGCTCCTAGCGCTCTGAACTTCCTTCGGCAAAACGGTATTCAGTTCATCCTCGAATGCGCCGATCTTTAGGAAAATGGACGTGCTCGGAGTCTTCTCCCTCTCGCCGTTCACCAAGGCATGATCGACGAGAACCTGTCTTAGCTTCTGCATCAGCGGGTAATTAGCGCTGCACGGGTCGTCGATATAGGCAAAGACGTGCTCCCGGTCGACGACTTTGAGAAGTTCCTTCTCGCAGAATCTCGATGGATGGAGCTCGCCGTTGACACCGATTGTCAGGACCTTCTTAGCCACATGGGCAATGGTGTTCTTCACTGCGTTCTTTAAGTTCTCCTCCAGGTGCCTCAAGTCAATAGCTTGGCATAAGGCAACGAGATAAGTAGATGACATGAGCTTCAATATATCGACAGCCTCTTGTGTTTTGCGCGATGATATCAGTCCCAGCGAGTTGACATCCTGGTTGTGCTGCTCGGCGCTCTGAACATGATTGGTGACGGGGTTAGCCAGGAACTGGAGCTCGGAGCAGTAAGCAGCCATGGCAATCTCAGCACCCTTAAACCCATAATCCAAGCTGGGGTTCGGGCCTCCAGAAAGATTTGAAGGCAACCCATTGTTGTAGAAGTCATTAACAAGTTCAGACAACTGTGCAAACATGAGCTTTCCAATGGAAGCCAAGGCAAGGCGAGTGTTATCCATGGAAACTCCAATCGGCGTGCCCTGAAAGTTCCCTCCGTGGAGAGCCTTGTTCCTTGAGACGTCGATCAGAGGGTTGTCGTTCACGGAGTTGATCTCCCTACCGATCGATTTCGTCGATGCTCGGATCACTTCAATCTGAGGGCCAAGCCACTGCGGAGACGTGCGAAGAGCGTATCTATCCTGCTTCGGCTTCTGAAGTGGATCTATTTCATGGAGCTTTTGAGCTTGTTTGACGTAAGCGCTTCCATCCAAAATGTGTTCCATTATAGCCGCTGCCTCTATTTGCCCTGGATGGTGCTTCAGTTTATGAGTCAAGTGATCTGCAAACTCGGGCTTTCCCTGCATAACTTCAGCGAAAAGAGCTGATAGAACCTCGGCAAGAACAGCTAGCAAATTGGCTTCGAAGAGGACCATGGAAGCTAGCCCTGATCCGACTGCAGTGCCATTCACCATAGCCAGGCCCTCCTTGGGCTGCAACTCGAAGAACCCACCGTCGACCCCGGCTAGCTGGAAGGCCTCGGCCGGGCTGAGGGTCTCCCCATCGGGACCGACTGCCCTGGAGTTGGGCCTGCCGGTCAGGAGCCCGGCGATGTAGGAGAGGGGCACGAGGTCGCCGGAGGCAGTGATTGTGCCGCGGAGTGGCAAGCATGGAGTGATGTTATGGTTGAGGAACTTGGTCATGGCTTCTAGGATCTCGAATCGGATGCCGGAGTAGCCTTGAAGAAGAGTGTTGATCCTGACTAGCATGGCTGCCCTGGCTGCTGAGTGAGGCAGTGTGTGCGTCGGCTCCGTGCCGTTGCCGAAGATTCCAGCGTTCAGAAATCTAGCTCAAGTTTCACAGAACTGAGTCGATTAGCATTGATGGATACATAATAATAATAATAATAACAATAATAATAATAATAATAATAATAATAATAATAATAATAATAATGACGAAGAACACCAAAAGAAGAACACAAATATTGAGCTTTTTTCAATCCCATTGAATCAAATTNAAGAAATATACTATAAAAAAATTATAATTTTTATTGTATTGTATTCTCTAAAGAATAACTCTTCTCAAAATTATAAAAGGTGTTGAGTTAGAATTCAATTTTAACCAAAGATTAGTAAAAGCATTAGTAATCTCGATTAAGATATTAAGCAAGGGAATTAATTACCTAATAAGCTCCTTCTGAAGGGCGCCACCATTTTTGGTCCTCCGATGAGAAGTTGCACCGAAGCCAGTGGTAACGCCGTAACTATCCGTCCCCCTACCCATGCTATCCATAACCCAGTCACTACTGGCCTTAACGCCAGCCCTAGCCGCCTCCGAGAGCTCCACCTTCACTACGTCCTGTACGGCGGAGGCGACGGCGGCCACCTGGGCGATGGTCAGCGTCTCTCCCCCCAACTGCACTAAGGGCTTCCGGTACTCCTCCACCATCTTCTTCACCTCATCCAGGTGGCTACCCTTGAGTGACTCCGCCGCCGCTCCCCAATTCAGCGGGTCTGCTCCTACGCAGAAATTTTCCATTGCGTGGCCGTTGCCGTTCTCTTTGCAGTGTCCATTTCTGTACTCTTCCATTGAATCTGATTCGCTGAATAATCAAACGAGGAGACTTGATTTTGATGACCCGGATGAGGAAACTTCAATTTCGACTGATTGGATTCAGAAATGACGATGGAAAATGAAAAAATGGCTGGTTGGGTATGCAGTGTATATGAAGCAGGCAAGGCTATGGAAAACGGGGAACAAAACAGATAATGAAACGAAATGCAAAGAATGTGAAGAGTTTCTTCTGATTTTTCCTTTTCTTTTCTTTTCTATTCTTTCTGATTTTGTGAAGGCAGAAGAGGAATGGAAATGAAGGGGAAGCTGAATTGAATTAGCTGAGTTAAAGTTCAGTCATTCATGGAGGCTTTAAGTAGATGCTCTCATGCCATTTGAGCGTTGGGTGAGAAGGTGGAGGGGTTAGTTGAAAACAGCACGTGTCCGTCGGATCGAATTTGGGAATTTGGACGGTCAGTTTGATGCCACGTAGCCATCGTGTACGGCGTCTATGGTCCAAACCAACCAATCGGTGGTGGTGGGCTTTCTTTTACTCGTCAAAGCTTCAAGGGAGAAAGGGGGTTGGTAAGAAGGGAAGAGCCACGAAAGCCAAGCGTCATTATTTTCTCTCACATCGACATTGTGCAACTCAAGTGTACCGGAACGAGGGGGCGTCCAACGCGACGCCCAATCCAATGCCTATGGGGGACGTTGGATTAAAATTCGATGACCCTCTTTTT
>JAODPA010109002.1:0-17287 GCA_025585075.1 Nepenthes mirabilis
CCTCGTCCAAGTCCTCTCGGACATGACGCACCAAGCAAAGTCCTCGTCCATTATTCCAATAGAGTCCGCGGACAAAGGCCACTCGGGAGTGACCCCAACAGTAACAAAAGAATCATTTTGGAAGTAGTGAAAGAAATTTGATTCATTTCTTCTTCTTGGACTAGAGTATACTCCTCACATAGTGATGGCATTGGCTTGATTCATATAATTAAAGTCCTTTATATTAAAGATTCATTTCTGACCATCACAAGTTTTATAATCCAATTTTTATTAAAGGTTGGCTTGATTCGTAAAATTAGAGTTCTTATATGCTAAGGATTCGATTATGGCATTGGCTTGATTGGTGAATTCAAAGACAGTTTTTTATTTCTCCACACGTACAATTTAGAAGTGATCCAAAATCTGAATTCATCCAACAACCCTTGAGTTTTGAAAAATAGGCACTTGCCTTTTTATCACCTTGTGATAAGGCATGGATTGATTGTTTGAGTTTATAAAATCTGGGTGCATTATTTTAAGCAAAACGTTGCTCTAATTTCACCCTTGGTGTGCTATTTCTACGTATAAAATACTGTTTTTGATCTCCACTGTCATGGCATTTTGAATTTATGTTGCCACCATGTTGTTATACTCAAGCCATACTTGTAAGACAGGATCATGTTCATCAACATGTTCACATTTCTTCTTGATGGTAAAGCTCTCTTTGATGGTTCTTGCCCCGAAATGGTAATTCAGAGCATGAAGTAGTAAGTAAAATAACTGGTCCATCATTTGGATTCAATAAAGATGGACTAGTCGCTTCTTTTAGGTTGTTAGTTTATAGGCTTGCATGAATTAGAGATATGAAACTGCCAGTCATGTAAATTTGACGCTCTGTTCTGTGCTCATGATTCTACCACTATGACACAATGTAAGATTCATAATGTAAAAACTCCATGGAAAGTGTAACGGAATGGATTTATTTTTTGTTCTCAGATAATTCCGTTATTACAGATATAGGGATAGAAGCCCAAATCCCAACTTAAGGTTCTAGAAAAAAACGGATAGAGTCTCTCCTAAAATTAGGTTAAAGTGAAACATAAACCTGTATTACATAATCAGTATATACACACAACTATCTAAAAATCACAAGTTCTCCTACAACACACATATACAGGATCATAATTGCCATATCTATTCATGGCTTTAACACACAATCCTTTCGACTATACCAAAAACATACGAGAGATGCCATTTAGGACCTATACAAATATAGAAAATATATAGCAGAAGCAACTAAATCCGTAATAAAACCTGTGGAAGTATAATTTCTGTTTCAACAATATACAGAACATATCATAACTATTAATATATAGTTTCCTTCACAATTTAGATATTTATATAATAATATCCAAAAATTTCAAGTTTTCAAAGGCTCTGAAATTCCATTCAGCTCCTTACTAAGCTCTAATCACTTGTGTTTATCCGATATAATTTCTCTGTCCTTATCTGGAGGAGAAAAAACAAAACAGTGAGTCAAAATCTAATAAGGTACCAAAATATACAGAATATAATGCTCAGATACAGAACATAAATGCAGAAGGTTATAAAAATTGTTAAAGAATAGGAATATATACAGAAATTATGAGAAAAGCTTAGTTTGATATAAACAGGTTTCAATAATCATAATTCATATTTTCATACAAAACATAATTACGTTAGAACAAAAAAATCACGATAATATCAGAAGAACAGAGGCGTTTATGAA
Organism: Nepenthes mirabilis; assembly: GCA_025585075.1. Lineage (NCBI taxonomy): Eukaryota > Viridiplantae > Streptophyta > Magnoliopsida > Caryophyllales > Nepenthaceae > Nepenthes > Nepenthes mirabilis. The sequence continues at coordinate 1,748 of JAODPA010109002.1, forward strand.
AAACAGGAAGAAAATATAATTCTATTTAAATTCTTATTAGAATTTATAAAACAGTTCCAAATCTCATTTGTTTCTTAGAACTCTAGTTCTATCCTAAGGACCCAATCAGTGAAATCGAAAATAGATTGTGTTCAATCCACACAATCAAAGGCCGATGGTTCGATAGTACATATCTCAATTCGATGGTTTGATGATTCGATAGTTATCCTTGATTACTACTATAACGCTCTAAGGCATTGCGGAGAATCTTATCTAACTGTTCAACAGTTTTAGGTCCGTTTTCTTACTAATTAATTTAATTCAATGCATTTGTTCTAAATTTCATAATCAAAATCATCATATTTCAAGGCTAAATTCAAATTTCATTTAATCACTCTTTTAGAGAATTCCAGAAGCTTCTATAGTTTCGATAACACAGTTCCATGTAGAGTCTTCAGATACAAATCATTAAATAAATTGAAACTAGGCAACAATTAACACATAAATAATCAAACTTTTAAGTTTCCAACACAATTTTTTAAATTTTCGTTCAAGGGTTCAATACAAGACTTCCGGGCATAATTCGTGCACAAAATATGAGCCTAATTACAAAATTAAAGCCATAAATCTAAATACATATATAAAATCTTGCTTTTTAACTAAAAATTTTCAAATTTTTGAGCTAGGGTTTCACAATAACCTTTCGGACAATAATCGGATACAAATTTGTCCGATCAAACGGGAGAAATATGGATTTAAAGTATAAACACAATATCTGAGATATTAAACTGCTATAAAAATGATAAATAACGTCCGAAGTACACTTATCTGAGCCCGATCTACCGTTATTTTTACCTGAATTGGAGTGGAACAGCCGGATTCTTCTTTTTCTCTTCCCTTTTTCCTCTTCTCTCCCGCTCCTCTCCTGTGGAAATGTCGAAAGAATAACGTGGAGAAAGCCTCGTGCGTATAAATAGCCCGACTGGTGCTCAACCGCCAGTCGAGCGGTAATCAGGCAGAGGCATTCTGCCAGGCAGCGCCTCAAGCGCTCATTGGGCACCCTTCGGGTGCCACTTTTGTAAATTTGCGCCTGGTGGCGCCTCGGGCGTCCATCGGGCGCTCGTCAGGTGCCCATCGAGCCTGCAGCACGAAAATGCTGTGTTTTTGTTATTTGGGACCCGTTTCGGCTCTTCTAACCAAATTTGTCACATCATTGGACTCTAATTTTGATTATATAATTCTAATAAATTATGATTATTATAATTTAAAACCTGAAATATTATTTACATAATAATATTTCTCAGTTTATAACTTTAATCCCCGATTTTACTAATTCTAGAACTTTGGGCTTTTCAATCTAATTCCTCCAATTCCTTTTGACCACAATTCATCAATTTTAACTTAATTACATCTCAATTACCATATTTTAAAAATCTGAAACCTTACCATCCATATTAACTATATCTTGAAAACTGATACCTTACAAGGCCCAACTTCCTCTTTCTACTTCAGAACTCAATTTTTCACATTTTAAACATAATCCTTGATCATTACTAATTTAATTTTACCATAATTATCGTATTTCGGAACTCGGGTCGTCACATTCTCCCCCACTTATAAAAATTTCGTTCTCAAAATTTGACGAGCTCTAAACTTTCCTTAATCGAAGTAGATCTTTCTAACTTTTCCTCAACTCATCTTCTTAATTAAAACGATTATTCTAGGGAACCTTAAGCATCCTCAAATGTCATGTTCCTTATTACCCAATATGTCCTATCAGAATATATATTCGTCAAGTCCCAAAAGTAGCTCAATTTCATTAATTTCTTCGAAACTTCAAACGAATTACTAATTTTCATTCACCTCAAGCCTCAAAATAATTATTCCTTCCGCACCACAATTTAAACCTTAGGTAGGTTACCATATTTTCACTGTGCAACTCTGATTAATTATCTTAATAAATCACGTGGTTACAATTTCATCTAACATCCAAAATTCTCTGATTGAGTTTGATCAAGATTTTAACATAAATCTCAAATCATAATTAAACCTCTAAGACAAAACACCTTACATTCTCATTATTTCGTTAGTATGTCCTTAAACTGACATTTTCCTAATATACAAAATTGGCATTGCCAAGAATAGGCGATCACAACAAATTAACAATAGCTACATTTCCTTGAATTACTTGGCTATTCACTTCCAGTCTCTTCAATCACATCCTGAGACCTATGGAAGCTGTGAGCTTATACATTTTTATTTATATTACAAATCTCAAATCTTCTTACAACTTATATCTATTGGCTCATATAGGGCACCTAGATTATATGGTGACTATAATTAAAATAACTTCTGAGATAGCGATATCATAAATACAATTTTCACAAATCTCAAATCCAAATACTAGCAATCTCAAGATCTTGATGGCATATCGATGAGCTTACTAATTAAATCCAAACATGTCTTCTATAATCCACACAATGAGTGGGTTGTTCTAATTGTCCTGTAACACAGTTGTAAGCACTTCTTATTTTAAAATTTCATAGCTCTAATACTTTGAATATGACTCTATTTCCCAATTTGAGAATACAATATCTTATTACCCCAACACTATTTGCTAATATTATTCGTCATAACAAAGGTCCATTACTCTTAAAGATATCGAGGTTCATCCTTGAGGTCCTTAGGTTTATCCATTCACAATATCACATGATCATCTTTCCTTAGTGGTGCAACTATTTACTTCTTAAAATTATTGACTAAAACTATCTTCGAAGGTAATGCCTACAAATCCTTCAAATAGAAACTTCAATTACTTCTTTGACCTATGATGGAGTAACGCTAAATATGGATTCCTCCTTCACTTACTTCAAAAATAACCATCCCCAAGACACAAAAAATATAGTCCTAGAGTTTTCTCAAAATGTCTCATTACATGTCATATTTTCTTATAACGCCTATAATTTTCTCAAGTAAGAACCTCATCAGTTAATTCTAATTATGAGCGAAATAATCTCATTTGCAAGCTCCTCCCTCACTTATAATGGGCTGGGACCCTATTGCAGTGCGAGATTAACATAATTCTATCATTTCTAAAGGATATTGCATCTTACTGTAACGTATCAGACCTATCAAGAGTCAACCCAACAAGCAGCCAGCAATTTACCATAAATTCTTTGACGGTTTCCTTCACAGTTCTCATTCTCAAGAATACTAATCACTTCAAAGCCAAACGCTTTGCGGCTCTACGATCCTTAAAAAATATTTGTTAAATTGTTTATTAGATCTGATTAAATCTAAGAAGCTCATATACCTTCACAACATCCATCATTTCTTTCAATATCCTAGGTTAGTACAAACCATCATTCAATATCCACAAAATCATATTCAAGCCTAATTTATTATATCCTAAACTTATACTTTTCCCAGTTGGGTGTACATTAACTTTTTTCCTCTAACTTAGGGTACTATCATTAAATAAAACTAGTCACACCTTAGGCTCCTAAAATTTTCCTAATTGAAATCGTTGCAAATTTCATTTTACTTACCGCAAAAATCTAGGAGTAATTCTTAATATCACTAAATTCATGCATTCCCGATGTTACACAAAGTTCTCAGTATCGGAATCGACCCTGATATATCCTCAAATTATTAATTAATAATAATCAACTAACCCTTTTTCTTTAAGGAATATCCCTGAATACCGTTTCAAGAGTTGGTAGCATACTATGGTCATATTAATTTAACTAAATAATCTATAGATCTAAAATATCACAGACCTCAATGCCACTCAGATAAAATCTATAGTCCTCCAATGACAATTTATCTTAAAAACAAAAATATAATTTCAAAGTCTCAAACAATACATGTATTGAGATATTGAGGATTCGGGGATGTTGCTTTCCACCATAATAGCCATTACCTCGATTTCAGGCATCAGACTTTTTTTTTTTATCCCATCAGAGGAAGTACAAGCTATTCTAAATCGTACGATTAAACTACCCCCAGATAAAGCACACTCCAAAGACTCTTTCAAAACAAAATATTCATTCATAAAGTATTTACAACATATTCTACATCATTTCTTTATCCTCAAGTCCCATAGTTCTTTTCATAACAACCACCCAAATTAACTTCCCCTTCAATCTCTTACAAGGCAACATTAACTTGTCTCTTCCAAATATCAGATCACTACAAACACCACTAATATCTTCAAAGTTTTCAGGATCCATACCTTAACCTCAAGCCACTAATTCTACCTTATCAATTATATTTGATCATCAACCTTAACATCCCTTCTTAGTATCGTACTAGTAACGTACTAACCTGAGAATTTCAATCCAAGGCCAATCAAATTCTCACTTAAACAAATTTGACTACTTGAACTTCAACTAGGTACTATCATATTCAACACTAACTTGTCATTGATTAAAGTTCAAATTCTTAAGGTGCCTCCAATTCCTTTTCCTCATCCTCGCAGTCAACCAACACCCCGAGGAAGGCCTTTTGTCTAGAGGTCATGTTATTTCCTACATCCACAAACATCTCAAGATTACTAACTTCAAATAATCAGGTTAGAAGGAGGGGTTAGGATTGATACATTTCAAAATTTAAATCCTTAAGGCCAAAACTTAAAAATTCTCTCTAATCCTAACTACTTCATCTCGCCTCAACATAGAACGATTTAACCTGAATCCTGAAACCTAAATCGATCAACCTAGGCCTGAAATTAATGTCGATCGATTAAATCACTACATTCTAACTCAGGTCAATTCTAACTTAATCATCCTACGTCTACACCTATTTATTCGATCAGTCATAATTATTTCCTAAACTTTCGCATACGATTCAGATCATTCCTAAGGCATCTCATTTTCTCTGATACAAATTGTGACGGAATAAATTTTTTTTTGTCCTCAAATAATTCCGTCATTACAGATACAGAAATAGAAGCCCAAATTCCAACTTAAGGTTTTAAGAAAAAACGGATAGAGTCTCTCTTAAAATTAGGTTAAATTGAAACATAAATCTGTATAATATAATCAGTACATGCATGCAACTATCCAAAAACTACAAGTTCTCCTACAACACACATACATAGAATCACCATTGCCATAGCCATTCATGACTTTAACACAATCTTTTCCACTATACCAAAAACATACGAGAGATATCATTTAGGACCTGTACAAATACAAAAAACATATAGCGGAAGCAACTAAATTTATAATATAAACCTGCGGAAGTATAATTTTTATTTTAATAGTATGCAGAATATATTATAACTATTAATACATAGTTTCCTTTACAATTTAGGTATTTACATTAACAATATCCAAAAATTTTAAGTTTTCAAAAGCTCTGAGAGTCCATCCAAATCCTTGCTAAGCTCTAATCACTTGTGTTTATCCGGTATCATCTCTATATCCTTATCTGGAGGAAAAAAATAAAATAGTGAGACGAAACCCAATAAAGTACCAAAGCATGTAGAAGGTTATAAAAACTGTCAAAAAATAGTAACATATACAGAAATTATGAGAAAAGCCTAGTTCGATATAAACGGGTTTCGATAATCATAATTCATATTTTCATGCAAAATATAATTACACTAGAATAGGAAAATCACGATAATATCAGAAGAACAGATGCGTTCATGAAAAATAGGAAGAAAATATAATTCTATTTAAACACTTATCGGAATTCATAAAACAATTTTAAATCTCATTTGTTTCTCAAAACTCTAGTTCGTTATTCTAAGGACCCAATTAGTACAAATCTCTAGTTCGATATTCTAAGGACCCAATTAGTGTAATCGAAGATAGATTGTGTTCAATTTACACAATCAAAGGCCGATGGTTCGATAGTATGTATCTCAATTCGATGGTCGATAGCCTGGTGGTTCGATAGTTATCCTCGATTGCTACAATAGCGTTCTAATATATGTCAGAGAACCTTACTTAACTGTTTAACAGTTTTAGGTCCGTTTTCTTACTGATTAACTTAATTCAATGTATTTGTTCGAAATTTCATAATCAAAATCATCATATTTCAAGGCCAAATCCAAATTTCATTTAATTACTCTTTTAGACAATTCCATAAGCTTCCATAGTTTCAATAATATAGTTTCATGCAGAATCTTCAGATACAAATCATTAAATAAACTGAAACTAGGCAACAATTAACATTTAAATCATCAAAATTTCAAGTTTCCAACACGATTTTTAAAATTTTTGTTCTAGGGTTTAATACAAGACTTCCGGGCATAATTCGTGCACAAAACATGAACCTAATCACGAAATCAAAACCACAAATTCAAATACATATACAAAATCATACATTTTAACCAAAAATTTTTGAGGTAGGGTTTCACAATAACCTTTCGGACAATAATTAGACACAAAACATGAACTAAATCATGAAATCAGAGTTATATATTGCAGTACATGCCAGTAAATATGAAATCTATACGATTAATCAGGAGAAATATACTTTATTTATAGTAAATATGGAGAAACATGTATTTAAAGTATAAATACAATATCTGAGATATTAAAACGTTGTAAAAACGATAAATAATATTCGAAGTACATTTGTTGGAACCCGGTCTACCGTTATTTTTATCTAGATTGGAGTAAAACGGCCAGATTCCTCCTTTTCTCTTCCCTTTTTCCTCTTCTCTCGTGGAAATGCCGAAAGAATAACGCAGAGAAAGCCTCGTGTGTATAAATACCTCTACTAGCGCTCGAGCGATAATCAGGTGGAGGCATTCTGCTAGGTCGCGCCTCGAGCGCTCATTGGGCGCCCTTCAGGTGCCACTTTCATAAATTTGCACCCGGTGTCGCCTCGGGTATCCATCAGGCGCTTGTCAAGCGCACATTGAGTTTGCAACACGAAAATGTTGCATTTTCACTATTCGGAACCCTTTTTGACTTTTCTAACCCAATTTCTCACATCCTTGAATCATAATTTTAATTTTATAATCTTAATAAATCATAATTATCATAATTGAAAGCCCGAAATCTTATTTACGTAATAACATTTCTCGGCTTATAATCTCGATCCCTGATTTTAGCAATTCTGAAACTTTGGGCTTTTCAATCCAATTCCTGCCGTTCCTTTTGATCGTAATAAACTTATGGTAACTTAATTATCTCCCAATTATTATATTTTAGAAATTTAAAATCTCATCACCCATATTAACCATATTTTGAAAACCAATACCTTACAAAACCCAACTTCCCATTTCTACTTTTGAACTCAATTTTTCACATTTTAAACATAATTCTTGATCATTACTAATTCAATTTCATCCTAATTATCGTATCTTGAAATTCCGATCGTTACATAAAGAACAAAAGAAAATAAAGAGTAAAAAGGAACATAAGAAAACTATTTTGGAGCTTCTGACATATGCATTCAAGATCACCAAAAATGAAAGTTATTATGATATATGCGAACTCTGTGCACATCTATACACCTTTGAGCTACGGGCCAAATGACCATTTTATATGGGACCTAATACCTTCTGCCGGTAATAACTGGCTGGGGAGGGCAGGATTGCATTGGACTGATGTCAACAGGGTAGTAAAATGTGCAAATAATGCTTTATTGAATTATATATTAATGAGAAGGATAAAGAGGTCACTATACAATAACCAGCAGTGTAGACATCACTGCAGTTAGGTATGACCGACGGGGGCGACCACCACAGCGTACTACTATCTATCCTCTCAACAACTCCCTTGCTCGTCAGATTCCCTGTAGACATGGTCGATCTGTGATGCAAAAACCCGATTCTCCACTGCTTGGTGATTATTCTTGCTCTCTCCGTTTTCAAGGGGAACAATTATTCATATTGGAAGGATTTATTGTCCCCTTGCTGCAAATGAATTCAAATGAATATTGGGATTTGAATGTAACAAGAAAATATATGATAAATCCGAAGCCATAAATGGAATGGTATGCACCAAGCCAGCCAATGGCAGAAAATCAAATATCAATTTGCTACAGCAATATGGATCGTTTCCGACACATCACCAGCCAGCAACTTCGAATCACTCTCAGAAGCGACTCAATGACGAGTTAGCAACTGAAAATACTGACGGGCCATCAACTTCTACTAGCTCTGCAAAAGCTACTGCAAACAGAAGATACGGAGAGACATGGGGCGCCAATGTATATAGCCAAAGATAAAGACATACAGGGAAAATATCACAATTGTTCTCTCATTATACTGAGAGATTTTGAGCACTCATTCGAGTGACAGTGCACAAAGGTGATGCTAAGCTTCAAAGAATTACTATAGAGATCTATTTTGAAGCTTTCTTCATCATTTACTTCTCATGTGATATCCAAATATGATGATAGATTAAAACAATTCACAGCATATAAACTGGTACCAAAATGAAAATTAATCTGCCAATACTACTGTTTTAGTGGAAGGAAATAGCTGAATGAGAGTAATCATATGTTCAAGCACACGAGAAAACCTGCCAAAATAAAATATTAAGTAGCAGAGAGTTGCTCAGAATGACAATTTAGGGAAGGCAGATGAGAGTGCACTGTTACAAACAGTACTAGTAGCAGAAGTATAAGCCCACGAACATCTTTCGTAGGAAGAATTCAGAGAAGAACCTTCAACTAGTTGGACCACACATGAACCAGGCCATGCCGATTCCCTGTATATATCTCGCTCCGTTCTTCATCGTAGAAGAGAGCAGTGATGTCTTCCAAAGCTTCCCCAACCCTGCTCCGAATCCTCGATGCTTGGACCCTCTTTTTTTTTGAGCGGCAATCCTCTCCGTTGGGAGAGCTGCAGCTGTCAGCTCTTATTTTGGCAAGGCATTTCCCAGTCAAGATATTACTTACGTTAATAGAACCAGCTGCACATGGGGAAAATTACTATTAAACAGATGCAACCACATCCAAACTAGATACCCAAATCTACTGTGCATAAAGATGTCTGGAAGTGCTGAACTTGTTGATAGCTAACACATTAATTATAAGAGAGAGAATATGTTAGATCATTCACCAAAAAAAGTGTTAGATGAATTGATTAAAGCATACAGTAATTAATCATCCCAGATGCCAGTTTAACTACATGGGTTATACCCAGGAGGCAACCAGCAAAGATTCTGTCGTTTTGATTAGATTCAGTTTGAATACCTTGAGGCTAAGCCTAATTCCATACAGATATGCTGTCTCTTGACAAATGTCAAACCGACACCCTTTTTTCCCCAATTAGCAATGCTACTATTACTCCACGCTTAGTCTCTATTACCGTTAATTTTAGCTAGCTTCTGATTAGAAATAAGATACTCTCCGCACCGATAAAAATCACTTACAAAGATATTATGGCCTTTACAAAACAATTCTGGTTAAAGGGGCAAAAGAAGCCCATCCGCCCTTTCTCCCTAAGTTATCAAAAGAAATTCCACAAATTCATTAAATTCTTGTCAAATCCAACAAAATCAACCAAATTTATCCCAACAAAATCATTGAAATTAATGGCAGAGATTCTACTAAGAATTAAGGCCTTAAGTTTCAGATAGGTTAGCATGATATATGTGTCACTGAAAGAAGTAAAAGATGCTTGAATTACACAGCATTTAAACCATTCCTCCGTCAAGCATGCCCCAGTTGAGGATCCAAGCAATTTTTTGAGATTATTTACCCATTATATTTATCATTACCATTGCAATATTAAATGCTGGCAGTCAAATTGAGCGCGTAGCAGCGATAGGGGAGGCAGGGAGAGGAGAGGGGAGTCAACGAGAACAGGAGAGGAGAATAGGGTGAGGGCTGGCTGCTTTAGGATGGAGTAGCATTACGTGAGGGGGAGGGGGGGTGTTGACAGATAGGAATGGAGGAAAAGGTCAGGAGTGGAGAGAGAGGACAGGGACACAGTTCCTTAAAAAGTTTATCAAAAGATTTTTCTCTAGCCTTTTTTATTTCAAATATTGGATTTATTTAAACATTGTGCTTTATTGACTTTAGGATATAAAAGTCAAAACTACAAGTCTAGCTAAAGTGATATTCCAACGATGGGATCATAGCTCAGCATATATTTTAGTTATCACTCCTACATTTTTGGTTGACATGTTCAAAATGTGGCTGTATCTGTACTGACGCAAACAGTGTAGCTGCGCAGAGGTGCAAAACGAAATTATAAAAAAGGATTACAACTACAGTCCGAAAAAAATGAGGGAAGGCATCGGCCTAACTTAACCAACCACAAGGTACCAGGCCCAGTGTCAGCCTGACTTACAACTACAGTATTAACATATATTAACTGTGCAGATGCAAAGAGATGCAGAATAAAATAAAAAATTTACAACTACAGGGTACTGCGTTGATATTCCAAAAAATGAGGGAAGGTATCAGCCTCACTTAACCAAACCACAAGGTAAAATGCATGGACTTTCTCCTATTTCTTTTAGCTTGAAAACCTCTTTGCTGCCCAAGGAAAGTCTTGTCTCCCAAATAACACTTGTATTTTAAACTCGAACTTGCAATATGTCCCAATAGCCAGATGCCAAAAAATCATCAAAATCCTTCCCCCATGGATTTTTTTTTTTTGGGTTGGGGGGGGGGGGGTGGGGAGTGTTGGTTTATTCCTATTTTACAATTTATTTCTAGCAAAGTCATACAGATCGGGGGGGGGGGGGTGGGGAGTGTTGGTTTATTCCTATTTTACAATTTATTTCTAGCAAAGTCATACAGATCTTCATGTATGTAATTTGTGAACTTTGGAGGCCCCAGATTTTTAGCAAGATGAGAGAAGTTACCATTTCCTTCTGTCACTGGATCATCTGAATCTGCCTTGCAGTACGAAATAATAAGATCTTGATCACTGGTGATATATATGTTGTTTGTGTTGCAGTCAGGATGCCACAGAAGGTGATCCTCAAAAGAAGTGACAAGCTCCCCACGGAAATTCCATACAGCCACTGTTCGATTTGTGAAAGTCAAGAACAACTGGTTTTCATAAAGAAAGATAAAAGCAGAAGGGGTCATGAATTCAGCTCTGCTAACTTCTGTTAGTTCAGAATTTCGAACCTGCAAACAGCAGTAGGAAGAAATTAGGTCAGAGAAAACAGAAATGATTGAACGGAACACAAAAAATGGTAATAGATTCTAACCACAAACAAGAGAGAGATCCTTACATCAAGTATCTGAAGATTCTCATTTTCCTGCTTCACAAGAAGTTTTTCATTGAATTGTTCGATGAAATCTACCTTCTTGTTCCGATGGATGAGATGATTGAATGATTTGAGCACGGTACCATCTTCTATGGAAAGAATTTTTAGAGGAACATGACTTGTACTTTTGGTAAATATCAGTAGCATAATACCTGGACTGCTCATAGATAGTAAAAGTATATATAAAGTAAATATAGAGATAACTGAGGCAAAGATCAATATCTATGAAGATCATCAAAACAGAGTACAATTAGAGGGATAATTTAAAACTGATGCGAAAAGCAGATGAAGGGAAGGAAAAAGGTGAATTTCTACAAAAACTAAAGCCGTATTTATGAAGAGGAACATTCTGTAATGCACAATATAATTTTGATTTGGTTTTGGGTATGTAGTTCCAAGACTTCATCCTGAATCAACAAGTATGCTAGCCAAAGCACTCTTCGCAATAGTGTGAGGGGCCCCTTTTCAAAGAAATACCTCTAACAAAATAAGAACCACCATGGGCCTCTAAACAACAGTGAGATGGCTAGCTGAAGTACTTTATTCTCCATGAGTACAACTGCTTTTCAAATTATTCCACACTGAATCATAATCCAATAAAATAGCCAACAGCACAAGGTTATCCACATTTCCAAATGGGAAAATTTTTCAAATTACTTAAATTGACTTTAAGGCCTAGACAAGCTTCCAAAGCAAACAATATACAGCAGATAGCAAGCAAATCCAGTGGGTCCGCATTTCACAAATTTAACATGCTGCCTACAAACAATGTGTGAAATTCTGATTTTTTTTCCATTGATTTTACCCATAGAAATTAAGATGTAAATATGTAATCTCGTTACTAGTCCAACAAAACCTTTGTCTGTATCTGTATGTACAAATGAAAACAGCCATTGCTTCCCTGCAAACATCCATACGCCAACCAATCAACAACTCCTGCCGTTGCTAGCAACTCCGCCATTCCCTATACTGCTAGACCAAATGGCAGTAGAAACTCACTCCTCCATGAATATATCATGCCTGTCCTCAGCCCCTTTGATCGCCTACCAGAGTCTGTCAATGGCAGCTACAAGATTGGAACATTAGCCCACAAGGACGTGACCACTTATCATGCTCAGACAGGACAAGACTGATGATTGTCTCTCCACTTTGACAATTAATTCTCTATTTTCTAATCGTTCAATAGAGGTTGGGTTTCCATGTGTAGATCAGGGACAGATTCTTAAAATTAAGGTATGACATGGTTTCTATTCCATTCCAGATCACAGGTTTTCAGCAAGCATTGTTGGGAGAGAGCATGGCCATCCATGCTGGAGATTTCTTGATAACAGTGAACTGAACTGATGCTGCATAGAGGATTTCCTCCCCTCCATTTGGAATATAGCAAAGGGGCTGTGATTATGGGAAAAGGTGATGGCAGCAGTACCAAGGCCCGGTTTCTTCTCTTTTTTCAACAAAACTGTGGCCACTGAATGACAATATTAATCACATGAATCCAAACAACAGACAGATTTCAGGATTAATTTTAGGATAATCAAAAATTGTGTAAACACACTAACATAATGGTAAAAATTATGCAATGCACTGGAAACTACAGTATCAACTACAAGGCATTACAGATTGCATTATAAGGTACACATTATATGCATAGTATATTGTAAAAAGCATACCAAACATATCTGATATCAATATGCAGCTTCCCTGCTCTCAAAACCTACCGTCATCCAAGTTTTCTCAGAAAACGCTGACTCTATGGGAATGTCAAGGAACATGAACATAAAGCAGAAATTTAAAGCATGTTGATGTCGATTGGACATGAAGCATCTTTAAAAAGGAAAACAAATGGTTTCATTTCTTCAAGCATGAATATCAACCCACAATCTGTCAACAACTAAGTTTTGTGAATAACAGACAAGTGATCACAAATAATCACCAACCAAAAAACCAATATGAGTGCCCAAGATTATTGCACAATGGAAACCGAGACAAGTCAATAAAACTCTTGACTGTCTGCAATTATTGTAGGTCACACAACATGGTCTCCTGCACAACACAACCACCCCCCTCCCCCCAAAAAAAAAAGAAAAAGAAAAAAGACAACAGACAGTTATATAGTGGATGACTTGATTGATTTTATCAAACTCATCAATCTTTTCTACAGAAGCATAATAGGGTCAAGAAGCACCAAGCTCTTCACTGAGAGCTAAAGTCTGAAATATGGGAAAAAAACAAGTGTCTCCAAGATTGTAACACCCAGTCAATTATGTTCCACTTAATCCCTATGTGACTACTGAAATTTCAAAGTAGCTGAAAAGATTAGCATAAGATAGTACATCAGAGCTACATTTTGAGAGAATGCAACACTTGAAGGGTCAATTTATGATAGAAGGGGAAAAAATGTTACTCACAAGAGGATAGGTAACAGCGTTAGAATCAACAAAGCTAATGAAGTAAGATTAATAATGTATAACTACGATCCATTTACATGTAATGATATGATCATCAACAGACAAACACATGGGCATGCACATCCAACATGAGGAAGTTATCCTTGATAGAGGGACAAAGAAAGATTACCTGATCTTAATCTCGTGTACATTTTTATCTGAAATGGAGTACAACATTGTATAATTCTTCAAGTCAAACACCTTGTACACACTGATAAAGTTCTCTACCATTATTATACCATCACCAAATATTTAAACAAACCATATAAAGCTGCATGCAAGAATTACTGATCGCTAAACATTCACCTGTCTTGAGCAGAATAAGTGAGAACCTTTCCATTTACATCATCAAACTCTACAAATCCAGGCCATTTCAGCGACTCAGATTCAAAAAGAGCAAAACCAGCGTCAGGTTTACTTCTCTTTATGTATCTGGAACAATTAGACAAATAAGTTACTACTAAGAAGCAGGACAAGAAGGTCATTTTTATAACTCATTTTCTTTATTTTCTTTTTTCTTGTAGGGGACAGTGATAAAATAAGGGAGAAAGATACGCACTCAATCCTTGTTGTTCTGCATTTCAAAGAACTAAAATTGTCTGATGCATAAACTGAAACAGTAATGAGTGAGTCATTATTCTTATTGTAGAACAAGCTTCGTATAACTTCATCATCACAGACATTTAGAAAGCATATCCTCTTATTTGTCTCTGCAATCAGCAAAATGGGACATAAGTCAATGTTTCCAACTTCAAGTATACACATAATTAGGGTAACATGATAAAGATATAGCAATTAAGATGAAGATGTCCAATGGTGGAGCATCCCAATAGTTTGTGTTTGAGATTTTAATTGAGAGGTCTATGGGATACGGAAGGGCTACCCTGATCATGAAACCCATGATACAGTGTGGCCTAATGGTCCAAAAAAATCAAGATGAAGATTTGGGCTGCCGACCTCGACTAAATGCTGCACAGATGCCAGATTGAGCAAGAGCAAAGACAATGTCATGTGCTGCTACTATTTCAATTATTTTTGATCTCTTCCTCAGAAAAGGCAATACTGTGGAGCAATGTCCTTTTGGATCATGTGTATCATACTCTTCCTGGTGCAACCAGAAAATAAGCAGAATGAAGAAAAGTCAGATATGAACTGGAAATGCAAGATTGCACTTGTTGCTCCTGGTCATACATATCAGAAAAGTATACAAGTTGCCATCAGTCATACAACACAAACATCTAACAGTTCAGGTGTACAGGTACGTCAACTACATTTGTAACGGGGAAAGAGATGAGGCACTCCTCAACCCTTGTGCCCCGGTGAAATAATGAAACACATATCATTGTCTCACGATATTAAAGTAAGAATGGATGTTATAAAAATTGAATAGAATCATGGAAGTATCAAGCTAATTTGTGTAGCAAGTTCATTATCACATATATGCTTAATAACAACCTAACTTTCCAGCTGAAACAATGTAACTTTAACCACATAGGAAATCTCGGGAAACTAAATATTAATGAGTTGGGCCAAAGAGGAAATTTCCAAGCAAAATACCACTTTAACTCAATTTCAAGCCCCAGGTAAAATATAAAAGAAGCAATAACATTTATTTGACTCTTACTCTACTCTTATAGGTCTCTGTGAAGCAGAAAGAATGAGCAAAGCAATCCATCAGTTGACATCATGATGAAAATATCTACCGACATGATATAAATCGGCTAATATATATTGGTATTAGGGTCGCCAATATAATGAAAATGCCAACACCAATATGGCAACAGCTGACCATTGTTTTTTTTAATTAAAATATTTTTCCTTAAATACCTTACCCTTTCTCAATTTTTCCTACAATTCCCTACTCTCTCTACTCTCTATTCTGTCACTCTACAAGTGATACAACTTTGTTAATA
>JAODPA010109013.1:0-19857 GCA_025585075.1 Nepenthes mirabilis
CATATGTTTATTTATATGGGATTATAAGTCATTAAAAATTTAGATTAATTAATAAATCTGAATGAAATTTCTTCAATTTTTCATGTAGAGTCTAAAGAGTTTGATGAGTAATAAATAATGCTTGATAATTTGACTTTTAAAAAAAATTGAGACTCTTAATTAAATAAATTTAAATTTAAAAGCCTTACTGATTCGTCTC
The DNA here is from genome assembly GCA_025585075.1 of Nepenthes mirabilis. Lineage (NCBI taxonomy): Eukaryota > Viridiplantae > Streptophyta > Magnoliopsida > Caryophyllales > Nepenthaceae > Nepenthes > Nepenthes mirabilis. The sequence continues at coordinate 200 of JAODPA010109013.1, forward strand.
CTAGTATGATTTTTATATTATTGCATTTTGACAACTGGTCGGTTGGCAAAATTGATGATGTCATTGTTGTAATAACTTTGATAATTGATATAACTCATTGACGATGGATTTAATACAGTATTAGACGATTTTCTCCCTCGAGGAACACAACATGCTATTTAGAATCCGTTCACTACAAGTTATCATCATGTAACATTTTGATTTTGCACAAAGTGGGATACATTTTTTACATTTGAGAGATTTTAGGAAAATGACATGTTGTTTGGATCAATGGCTTTCTTTAAAACACAATATTTCCAAATTTAATCATTTTTTTTTATTTCCAACATCTCCTTTTATTTTATTTGAACCCGAGTGGTATTTTCTTTTTACTTCTACACTTTCTCGAAATGAAAATTTATGAATTCTTAATCTTTAAGAGTACTTTGATCTCTTTGTTTTTTTTATCATCAATGACCCCACAAAACATTTTTAGGAATGTTACCGGTATGGTCTTATGTTTATCACTGTTAAATATTCATGATATTTACGATCAGTTTGACATTTCAATTGCTATTCAAATTCTTGTTCATTCTTTGGATGAGAGGGTTTGTTTTCCTTGAGATGGCTTTATTGTTGTTTAAGAAGCTTATTTCAAAGATGGGCTTTCCGTGTCTTTTGCTAGAGAAATTGTAAAAATAATGGAAGCACTTGAAATTCTCATCTAATGTTTTAACCCTAATGCTACTTAATATTTGGTGGTTTTGTATATCTTTTTCTAGTATTATAAACTTAGATTATGACATTTGGATGGTAAAAATTATTTTCTGTTTTAACTAAAAAATGATTAAATTTTATTGACCCCTAGAAAGAACTCTAAAATATGTAGAGGGAATTTAAATTTTGTAAAGAATTGAAAGGACATATTCTTCTTCATTGAAGTCTCATTTGACTAGATTTTATCAAATAACTAGAGTGCTATGAATCCGGCTTACACTAGATTATTCAGTGAGAATGAGATTTTTGGTACCAAGACTCATGTAGATCTGGTGAAGAAGTTTGCTGCCAAATTACAAAATATTGGCATTCTTTTCACCCCCACAGCTCTAGATTCCGTTAATTGGTCCTTGGAAAGGACTCATATTTTGCCTAATAATGAGATGATCCTGATTATTTTGTTAAATGAGGAGCACAATTCTTTATATCATTCTACATGTGAAAGTGTGCTAATAGTTGTTGCTCCTATCATTGCCAAATATAGGATTCTTGTCATTCATTGCTCTCCTTCGGTCGGTCAAGTAATTGAAGATCCAATCGCTTCCCTCTCCACATCAATACTGGAAGGAGTTCTTGATGACACCTTTGTTGCAAATGATACTAATATTTGATCAGTATTCCTATCTTTATGTAGCAGGGAGGTTAAAGTTTCAGGGGGAGCTCAGGCTTCAATGATCCAATATATCAACCACCCTTGTTACTTATTTGCTAGAGGCCTTCATCCTCTCTAGATCTTGATATTGTTCGATCTTTGCTAGACTTTATTGCTAGAGAGGACTTTCCACCCGGATGGTATATATTTATCCTTTTAATTCATTTACTTATTTATGTAGTGCCAATGCACTCTTTTTGCGGTTATTGGAGTTGGCAAATCGAGTAAGGCGTAGGCTGTTTTCTTGAGATCAAGAAATTGTTCACATGCCTAGATCTTACATTAATTCAGCTATAATTAGGGGTTCAGAGTGTAAAGTTGTCGTTGCTAAAACCAAAGCGTCGAGCTTTGAGGGACAAATGTTCTAAGAGATGAATTAATTTGATTGAAGATTTAACTACTGCTACAAAAGAGAAGGGCAATTTTTTCAAAGACAAAGTTATTGAAGCAGATCATTGCACTTTTATGGTAGAGAAAATTATTGAGGGACAGTGAGTAGATTATTTGCAGCTTGAGGAGTCCCTGAGAAGAAGTATCCAACTTGAGAAATTTTTGTTCTTCACTTCATGCCTGGTTTAATAAGGGTATTAACTTTTGTGGGAAGATAACTTCTTTGATGGTTCTGAACTTTCTTGTTATTTTTTTTGATGTAAGGAATTTTAGAATTGTTTTGATTTCAGAAGTTAGAGATTTTGAAGCTTAGTTTGATCTTCAAGTCCCTGACTCTAATTCCAAGCATCAGTTGTAGGATTTGTTGTATAATTTTCATCCTTTAATTTATAATTTTGTGCCATAGTTTTGCAACAGGATGATGTAATTTTCTTTTTAATGAATATCTTTTAAAATTTTCACCTCCATTTATCCAGAGTTGCTTTTCATGGATGTAGATCGAGGAGCCTAGCCCTTAAGCACACGATCTCTAGATATTTAATTATGTGATGATTAAATTGATTATCAATTAAATCCTTAAATTATTATTGTTGAGAGAGAGGATTCTAGTCCTTGAAAGCATGATTAATTGTGCATGTCCCATTAAGGGGCTCATTATCATATACGCATGTGTAGTGTCTCTTGAAGTTTGAATCGTTAGGTGACTATTGATAGTTAAGTTTTGATGGATTTTAGCCCACCCGATACTTAACCTAATAAAAGATTATCCAACACTTGGTTCTCAAGCCTCCAAGTCTATTGTATCTTGGGTGGGTAGCCATTCTTTGAGTTGTATGGTTTCATTGAAACTATACCATGACCACCATTTGGGCCGGTGCGTTTTAATAGATAGGGCGTCAAAACCAATTATTTGATTAAGAGTTAGACGTGGACATATTAATTTTTTTATTAATAATATACATGCATGCAAATTTATATAAATTAAATTAAAAATTATTTTTGTTGATAATATATAAAATAATTTACATCATTGAAGCACGTTAAAGTGATGGGTAGGGTGTATCTATAAATTCCTAAGTTGGTCTCTTCATCATTGTTGTCTTTACCTAGGGTGGCCTCAAGATTTTGTAAATATTTTTGAGATACCATTTTTATGTGAGAGCCTCATACTCCTCATAAAGTATCCAGCAGTTCCCAGTGTTGTGCCCCAAAGAACAGTGGGGGGTAATACTTTGGTTGGTTGTCTCCCTCTGCGTTCTTAACCAACTTGAGCCAATTTAGGAATACTTAATTCTCAATTGCATCAGAACATTTGTCCAGTTATCAGTAAGGAGAGTGTGGTCTAGCGGCTTATATTTTTTACAAACACTTAACTCAATCCATTGTTGCTTATGATGGTTCTAAGCAGACTGATTACTACAATTTCTCATTTTTCCTCCGCCATTATATTCCATATGATGCTCATATTTGAGCATTTTGGCCATTTAGTATCGTTTGCCCCTTTCGTCGCAATGTAGGCTCAAGTGATCGGTTTTGCCTTAAAAGAAGTTTTTGAAATTTTATTGAACCAACAACTTGAAAAAGTGGCCTAGTTAAACTGTCACCATAAAAGCATTGAAATTCACCTCATTGACAAGCTTCAATATGCCTATAGCCTCAGCGTTAAATCTAGTCAGAAAATACTTTAGGTTTTCATTAGAAGCCGTCATGTCCTGATAAAGTACTAGGGTTGTTTCTCTTTTCTATAGTTGGAAGCAAAATAGGATAGGAATTAGTTGGCTAATTCCTGAAAAGTCCCAATGGAATTTGGTTGTAACTTATAGAATCAAATTCCTACGTCTCCTTTTAAGGTCAAAGGAAAACAAACGCACAGTGTGGCATCCTCCATATTCTATGTTAAAATATACATACATACAGCAAATGCATAAATCACGAAAAACAGCAAATGCATGTTCAGCATTTGCATTACAGAAACAGCTTACTGTAATAGTAAAGGGGGCAGAACATCAGTTCAGTTCTATCTTTAGCAAAGCAAATTCTAGCTGCAATTCTACTCGCTTCAGACATGCTGTCATTAGCAGCAACATTGATTTGTCACTGTCACGTGCTATCATGTATCAGCAAATACAGCATCAGCAAATGATGTGTCAAATTTCCTACTGCAAAACTGATGCATCAGCAAAGGAGAGTGAATAAGCAGTGAATCATATATAAAGTTGCTATCGTATAAGTTGCTGTCAAGCAGCACTATCACAGAACAGCAACAGACTTGGTATAAGTCCTTGATGAAGCTATTGTCATGAAATACATCATCACTGCAACAGCAACATACAAATCCTGAACTTTATGATTTTGTTATATTATGCTGCTAAGTTCAGTCATGCTTCCATCTTGATATTCAACCATTACATCAATCCAAGTTTTGCCGAAAAACATTTGATTGGTTAATTCTACAATGCCTTGGATCAATTCTAGAAGAAGCACAAATTATGATTCTTAGCTCATTAAACAAATATACATTTAGTTTTAACACATACCTGTGTCTTTTATATAAGGATATGATTAGTCTTTTTAGCCACTTATTTAATGGTTGTAATTACTTGACAACTACTACGTTAGTAGTTGATCATTTTCACTGCAAATCAAGTTCCTGATTATATAAATATACATAAACAGCCATAGTGCTGATTATTTACATGGAGACTAATGTTCTGCTTCTCATTTCTTATTCATTCGTGCATCAGATTCATGCTCTGCCATTGATTAGCAGACTTGCAACATTACGTTCTACCACTACTTCTTTACCAGAATTCAGCACCATGAGCATCATGATTTGTTCTCACTATGACAAGAACTTCCTTGTCATTTCAATTCATCTATTTCTCACATTTCCACACATTATGTTTAGTTAGGAATACCTCAGAGCCGAGCAGCATGGAAAGTGTCTAGATGATCCATTGGACAGTACTTCTGTCATATGGCTCTAGTACTGACATTTTCAATATATAAGGGAGCCGATGCCTCTTAATCTCTAATGGGAACGGTGTTTGATCCAGATAGATCATTTATCTAGTAGTGCTTCCTTGAAAAACCTACTACTCTATTCTTTTATTTCATTCCTCCACTTCAATTGTAGTAGTGATTCTTTTAGTGTTAAGGAATATCCTCAACTTCAAATGATTGATAGATACGTTTGGTATCTTCTTGGTTGTGAGGGTTCGGGGTATACTATTGCGTGACCCTTTCACTTATATGGAAGGGCATCCAGAATCCCTAATATATTGGAGATTTCATTGGTCTTGACTCCCTTGCCTAGTCTCGAAGTTTGGACATCCAATGAATTGGCAAGGTATAACTCGACTGTGCACCTTAGGATTCGTGTCATCTTTGGACGAGAGTATCTCACCTTTGAGGTACCTTTCTTTCATTTAAACTCCTTCTTGAGGTCAAGATTGTGGTTGAAGAACCCCAGCTCTATAGGTTTAGTCCTCAACTTTATCCTAGAGAGACTTTAATGTCTTCGATATGTCTTACATCTAAGCAGCTAAGGCTTCAATATCTGAAATGGCTATTGAGTGAATACATCCACGATTGCCTTCTTCTGGGAAGATACTGTGAGAGGAGACATCCTTTGATGGTTGGCTTGATTATTTATATGCCTTTGTGTTTACCATTTTCTCAGTATTGTCGAAGTGTTTGAGTTAATGGGGCTTTCTGTGGATGTGATCTAAATCAAGAAGAAACGAATGGGTTGACTGTGACTTTCACACACGATGCCAATGATGAATACCTTGAATATGTATTGTGATTTAAATTAATTAGAGTTGAACTATCGAATATTCTATTTGGATTATATATATTACAAAATTAGACAAAAGTTCAAACAAGGTTCGTGCACACTACAATATCAAATAAGAATTTAAAAGATATGAGACTAATTTTTATTATATCATTGAACACTTAAATCAATAATTTTTTTAAATATAAAAAGTAGGAGAGAGTAAGAGAGAGATGGAAGGCATCAATCTGTACTATGCAGAGGAACACATGTTTAGAGGGCTACTCTTATTTTCTTGCTTCTGTCCCCCTTTTCATGGGAAGTGGGCGTACTTATAGCAACGTTACCAATTGATGACGGTTTCTTTAAAGGGAGTAAAAGATCACGATCTGAGTAGTTATACTAATTAAAAATTGAATAATTCAATTGTTTTTATTCATACTCTTAGTGGAAGGTTTTTTAAAGGTAATTCAACTAATGATAATACCCAGCAATCTTTCATAGTTAGGAGATCTTTGCCTTGATTAACTGCAAGGTATATAAATCACTTATTTGATTTCATTGCTCGGCTGAGTTAACCGCTTGGTTTGATAAACTGCTCGGTTTAATTAATTACTCAAACAGATTAATCTATCGGTTTATTATTAGAATATTCAATCATTTAGACTTACAATCTAATCATTTTTGTGTCCTTTTCATTGCTTGGCTATTCAGTCATTCTTTTGATTTTGATTCCTTCTAGTCAAGGTGGAACTTCATTCTTTGAAATTGGGACTAATGGGACGATTAATATTTTTTGTTTTTGGGTTTATTGTTCCTAGGCTTGTCATGTTAATCAATTGAGTTGGCCCTATTTAGGCTGTACCTGACAAAAAGACGAGGAGAATCTAGAATACTTGTTATTGTTTTGTATCTTTTCTCTTGATTTTGCTAATGTTTGATTTAAGCAAATTTATACATGGAATGAATTATAGGACACGACAGTCATGATATGTTGCCAAATGGCAATATATAACACAATATTCAGTCAATATTTAAAATATCGACATATATACCGATATTTTTTTTGATATATTAGCTAACATCTACACCTCTGGCTTTAATTTGGGAAACAAATTGTATCCTATACAAACATGCATCACCCATTATAGCCATAACAGATGCAGATAAAATTATTTTTATCTATGAATCTATATCTTTTTCCATTTCTTTTTACTTACTATTTGCAAATGTCTGAATCTAATATTGAATATTCTCATCTCGATTAAATAAAACAAGAAGGCTCCAATGCAAATCGCACTTTGGATTTCGCTTCTGCACTTGAAATTAGTTCGGCGGGTAATAGATTGGCTAACAATCATTTGACTATTGATGAAAATATGAGATCTATGACAACGTAGCATCTTTGGCTCGACAATATGCTCACAACATTATATTTTCGGTTCAAAGGGTTGTGTTGGCCCTTTCTCCTTCTAATTTAAGTTCCCATGCTAGCCATTGGTCTCCACTTGACACTCCTAAAGCTCACACTCTAGCTCGATGGATCTACCAAAGTTATAGGTGAGTAGACGGACTTTTATTACTTAGTACCTCCTCCTTTGCCAATTATATTTACTATTTATCCAATATAAGCGGGGTTTGGGATAAGGTTGGATTATTTTAGATCTATTGTATCTGATTTTCTTTTATATTATACAAAAACCCCTTTCATGATTCATTTGGTAACTAATAAATCACAAGACGACAAGTCGACCGTTGTACCAAGGCTCCCGTTCTGCTGTTCTAGTTCTTTTTTTTTTTTTTTTTTCAAATGTGGAAGTAAGACCACATTTCTAACACTCATACTTTACGATGGTGAGGATCATGGATTAATGCCCCCTTTTTTAACATTTAAATAGGATTCTCAAATAATCAAATTCCTCCTTTCCATTATTGTCAACCAATGTAATTGAGGTTTATTTCCGGTCTCAAACTCTTATTGGTGAATGCTACAATGTAAAGAACAATCCAAATTTTATAAAGATAATAAACAATTTAAAGTACAATTTGCATTATTTTGTTACCAATATGGAACGGAGAAGATAAAAGCACCTTATGGATAAAAATCAATTACAAAGATTTTTATGTTGTCTCAATTATATTGCAGACTTTATAATTTTCACAATTGTATATATCATTGATTTAATTAAACCTTTGTGATGGGTACCGGTACTTTAGGCCCATAGGCAAGATCCATTTTCTCGAAGTTAGGCCTTGGTACCATAGAGATCCAGTAGGCCCAGGAGGCCCAAAAGGTCCAAACGTTAGGGCCAGCCCATACGGAAAGGATGACTAGAAGCTCATAAAGGTCTGTGGACTCAAGATGGTTCTTGGACATCAGCAGCCTCTGCAAGAGTGGCGTGCCAGAGATTTGATAACTAACCTTGTCAGATTGCATGAAGAATGATGGCCAAAGGTATGCACTCGATCACTGTAGATGTGACAAAGCAGAAGATTACTTGGTATGTACACAACATCCCTGGTATGGTGAATGGGGTTAGTGGAGTTGGGAGCAGATTTTTCTGCACATGTCAAGCCCACATGGACCTCCCTTAAAGGATGTCTCAACCACTATAAAGACATTAATTGTACACCTAACAAAGGGTCCCAGCATTCACTCTTGCTTAAGTGCTATAGAGAGAGAAAAAGAAAGGGAAAGGCTTGAGTACGCTTTGTAGCCCCTTTGTAATCTCCTACAGCATAGTGAATCGAGTTCTTGGACTAAGAGTCCCGTGGTTTCCCTTATATTTATGAGAAGGTTTTCCACGTAAAAATCTTGCGTGCCTTGGTCGTCGTACTTTCTAACTCTCCGCATTCAAATTGTATTCTCGTCCTTAAACAAACATTTTTGCCTTTTGTGTTGCACCGATCTTGTCCAAAAATGGTCGCAGACTCAGCCAAGTTTTCGTCCATACAAGTGTGTAAGATCCGAGGATGCAACATTAGCGTCGTCTGTGAAAAATGACTAAAAGTCAGCTTTTCACGTTTTCTATAGAACATCCAGGAACCTTCTGGCACCTCTTCAGAAGTCCAGCATGGTGAATACCATGGCACAAGCAAGTGCACCTATCAAGGACATAGCCTTGTGCGATAATGGTCCCCCTCCTTGTATTAGGATAGAGGATCATCCCGATTCGATGGTGCAGGCATTGGCTACTAGGATGGATGATATGTCCAAAGCCTTCTTGACCCTTTGCTCTAAAATGGATGAACGAACGGATGAAAGGAGTGCCTTCTAAGGCCTCCCAAACAGCGACGTCTGAAAACAGGGGCAAGGGGAAGAAACACCCAAGCAAACAAGCCAACCAGTGTAAGGTCCTGAGGACTCAAGTTGCCTCAAGTAACAAAATCCCTCAAAAACTTGAATGCCGCTTAGGTCCTCAAGTTCAGGAGGAGAGCCCTGAGAGGCGCAACCCACATTCTGTTCGTAGTAATTAGGAACATGCTATTTAGGAGGCAGTTTTGCAAAACGATACACCTCTCAGGGTTAGGGGGTCCCTGAGTAGCAGGCAGTCCAAGAGCCTTATGAGTTGAGAAATTATTTCAACGAGAAGAAGGTGGTGGCTCCACCTCACGTCTAGGAGAGATTGGAGAAGGTCTGAAACCGTGTCATTGGAAAAAATAACAGAGGGGGAGCTGATATACTCCAATCTTCGTTCATAGCAGAGATCAGGACAAAGACACTCCCACCAAAGTTCAAGATGCCAAATTTTGACACCTATGATAGAAGTGCTAACCCGATGGATTATTTAAACCACTTCCGTGAGCATTTGAGCTTCCAGGGGCTAGATGAGATGAGTATGTGTTAGTGTTTCCCATTGACACTTAAGGGAGACATGAGAGTGTGATTCTACGAGCTGCCCATGAATTCCATTTGCTCCTTCAGTGACTTGTCAGCAGTTTTTCTCTCACAGTTTGCTTCTAGCAGAAGAATAGAGAAGCAGCTCTGGCATCTCACCCGAGTAAAGAAGGGTACTAGGGGGAGTTTGAGGGGATTGTTGGCCCAATTCATAGCAGAGGCCAGGAAAATCCTAAAATTGATCAATGGGGTAAAGTTGAACGCGTTCCTATAAGCCTTGGAGGGAGGCGCTTTCTTCAAGCACCTCGTTCACAAGGGTCCTCAGACGTCTGCAGAGGTCGAGGCCGTGATAAGAGCATACATCATGGCCAAAGAAGCTAACGATGCAAAGAGACCAGAGAAAAATGAGAAATTCCACCCAAGGGCAGTGGAAGGAAAGAGAAAAGGCGGGGACCATTCGGGTCCCCAAATGATGAAGAAGCAGCACAAGTCCGAGCTGGTCGTTTGGAGGAAGCTTAGACCTATAAATCTTATTCCTCTGAACGACATCAGTACAAATGTTCTGATGCAGATCCAAGAGGAGAAGTTTTTGAAGTGGCCCAAGCCATTGAAGAACTCAGGAGGTGGTGATCAAACTAAGTACTGTAACTATTATTGTAGTGGGGGTCATAGTACCGAGGATTGTCGGATGCTATAGAAGAAGATCGAGGAACTAATAAGGAGAGGTCACCTCAACCATTTCCTATAAAGATCCGGACAGACTTTCAGAACGGCAGGTGATGTTGAGGCCAACCAGCCTAGGAATCGAGTGGCAGCGCGTGTTGTGAACATGATATCAACTCACCTGGCCAGAGAAGACGCTCGGGAGATCATCGCGGCAATGAGGATATGGCTCATGTAACTTTTCCCCCACTTTGATCCCTTGGTTGTAATCGCACTCATTTTAGATGGAGCAAATAGCTACCAGATGAAACGAGTTTTTGTTGACAATGAAAATTCTAAGAATTTACTTTATCTTGATACCTATTTTAAATTAGGACTTAAGCGAAGCCAAATGAGAGCGCTAGAGGGACCATTCTATGGACTGGATAATGAACCAATGCCCGTCTAGGGTGTCATCTAGTTGGAGGTCACGTTGGGGACGTACCCGAGGCTTGCATCTAAGGTCCTCACCTTTCTAGTCATGGACCTTCCGTCAGTCTATAACGTAATACTTGGACGTCCGTGCTTGGCTATCTTTAGCTTTGTCACTTCTATCCCACATCTGTAGATGAATTTTTTGACTCCATTTAGGATTGGAAAAGTTCTCGGAGACCAGACTACCGGATGGACGCGCTATTTGTCCCAGGTCACGTAGACACCCCTTCCACAGCCAAACGAAGACCTTGACTTACGAGATGAGGCGATGCTGCAGCAGGTACAATCCAGGGAACTAATTGTCCGAGTCCTGCTAGATCCCAAGGATTCGAAAAAATACGACTAGATAGGAAGCTCACTGCCAGAGACCATCTCATCAGCTTCTTACAGGAGAACTCAGATATTTTTGCTTGGGTACTAAGTGACATGCCAAGGATCTTCACTGAAATAGTAGTCCACAAACTAGGTGTAGATCCTCATCACAAACCCGTCAAAGAAAAGAACAGGAACTACTCAGCGGATAAGCTGGTGGCCATACGCGAAGAAGTGAAGAAACTCCTAGACACTAAATTCATCTGAGAAGTACAATACTCAGACTGGCTATTAAATGTGGTCATGGTGAAAAAGAATAATGGAAAGTGAGAATTTGCATGGACTTCACGGACCTCAATAAAGTGTGCCGCAAGGATAGCTTTCCTCTCCCCAGAATTGATCAGCTTATAAACTCGACGTCCAATAATGAACTTTTAAGCTTATGGACATGTACTCGGGTTACAACCAAATAAAGATAAGCATCGAAGATGAGGAATACATGTCATTCATGATGGATCAAGGGACATACTGTTACAATGTGATGCCCTTTGGCCTCAAGAATGTGGATGCAACTTACCAGCGGCTCGTAAATAAAATATTTCAGGACCAGATAGGCTGAAATATGAAGGCCTGTGTAGATGATATGCTTGTTAAAAGTAAAATAAGTGGCCACCACATCTCGGACCTGGCCGAGACCTTCAACGTGCTCAGGATTCACTAGATGAAACTCAACCCAGGCAAGTGTACGTTTGGAGTGGCATTTGAAAAATTCCCGAGTTATATTGGTTCACACCAAGGGATTGAGACTAATTCAAAAAAGATCAAGGCCATCCTTGATATGAGATCTCCTCAGACAATAAAGGAAGTCCAGAAACTCATTAGAGGGGTAGCAGCCCTTTCTCGTTTATTGGCCAAATCAGCTGAGAGGCACCTGTCGTTCTTCAGGGCCTTAAGAGGGACGAAGACCAATGGTTTTCAGTGGAACAATGACTGTGAGAAGGCATTCTAAGGACTCAAAGATTACCTGTCAAACCCTCCTCTCGTAGCTTCTCTTCAACTAGGCGAGAAGCTGTATCTATACCTTACGATGTCTGACATGCCCTTGAGCTTGGTGTTGGTACGACAGCAGCATGATAAATAGCAGTCCATCTATTACGTGAGTAAGACTCTGGCTGACGCGGAAACCAGAGACCCACACACGGAGAAGATAACTTTGGCATTGGTATATTTTGCACGAAAGCTTAGACTGTATTTCAGGTGCATTTGTGGCGGTACTAATCAATCAGCCATTAAGAGTTATCTTATAGAAACCCAAGCTGTCAGGATGACTGGTTAAGTGAGCTATTAAGTTGGGTGAGTTTGATATCGAATTCCGTCCAAGGTCAACCTTAAAAGGTTAGGCCCTTGCGGACTTCATTGTTGAGACAACAACCCCGGCCCTTGGTAATACAGACCATCATGGTGCAAACGGGCTAAGTGAAGTAACAACATGGACACTGCACGTGGACGGCTCCTCAAGGAAGGACGGCTATGGAGTTGGCATTGTCCTGCGAACGCCTGAGGGACCAGAGATAAAGTATCCAATGACCCTGGCGTTCTCAACCACAAACAACACCGCAGAGTATGAAGCACTATTAGCAAGACTTTGATTAGCAAAGGAATGCTCAGCCGAAAATCTGGTTGTCTATATCGATTTTGAGTTAGTCGTCAACCAACTCTGCTGACATTTCGAGGTTAATAGCCCACAAATCTCCAAATACCTCTCGAAGGTCAAGGGTATGATCGCGGACTTTGAGAAGGTTGAATTCGTCCATATCCCAAGGGAAGAGAACGGGAAGGCCAACTTGTTTGCAAGAGCAGTAGCTTCCGGAGATCCAGAGCAATATGCCCGAGGAATGTGAGAAGTTCTGAATAGGCCAAGCATCAAGGACCTCGAGCAAGAAATGATGCAATTCTCGAGCAGCAGTACTTAAATGACTCTCTACTTAAGGTATCTGTTCAAGGGGATATTAGCTGAGGATGCGGACACAGCCAAGAGGGTAAAAAAGACATCAAGTTGATACACTATTATGGGTGGTCAATTGTACCGATGACGGTTCTCGACCCCTAACCTGAGGTACCTCACTCTCGAGGAGGCAGAATACGCCTTCGAAGAAGTGTACCTTGGGATATGTAAATCCTACATTGGGGGAAAGAACCTAACCTTCAAGCTCATGAGGTAAGAGTACTATTTGCCAACTATGAAGTACGACACCATGGACTTTGTGTGTAAATGTGAAAACTACCAAGTTCATGACAACATGACTTACCGACCCCACACTGAGCTCCGAGCACTACAATCACTATAGCCATTTGCCCAATGGGGGCTTGACATTCTCGGATAACTTCCAGTGGCAACTGGATAAAGGAAATTTCTAATCGTTGGGATTGACTACTTTACTAAATGGGTCGAGGCAGTGCTGCTAGCAAAGATTATAGAGTAGAACGCAACTGAGTTTGTCCGGCAGAACATTGTGTGCAGATTTGGGATTCCCGAGTGCATCGTGATTGACAATGGGATGCAGTTCACTAAGTAGTTCACTAAGTACTACACTAGCCTGAGGATCAAGTTGGTCTATCCATCAGTCGCGTATCCATAGAGCAACGGGCAAGTGGAGGTCGCAAACCGCACGATCTTACACGGACTCAAGATAAAGTTGGAGAACTCCTAGGGCTCATGGGTGCACAAGCTGCCATCTGTCCTCTAGTCATACAAAACAACTCTGAGGGAACCCACAAGAGAGATGCCATTCAGCTTGTGTTAGGGTAGAGGCAGTTGTTCCAGTGGAGGTTGGCCTTCCAAGTCTTCGGGTAGAGTGTTTCAGTCCCAGCGACAACAACCAAAAGCTTCGAGAAAATCTTAATATGCTTGAGGAAGTTTGAGACCAAGCGATGCTGATGACAGCGGCATATCAGCAAGGGGTTTCCCAATATTACAATAAGAGGGTGAAGGCACAGTAGTTCAAAATAGGAAACCTAGTACTGAGAAGTATAGAGGCTACAGGAAAAAACACAGACCGAAATAAACCCTCCCCAAATTGGGGAGGGCCATTCATGGTCTCTACTATCCTTCGAAATGAAGCCTATAAGTTGTGCACCCAAAAAGGTAGGTTGGTCCTTCGGACATGGAATACCACGTACCTCAAAAAGTATTATCAATAAATGTACGAACGGCCAGGTAAGGCAAAATGCATCATTCGATGTGCTTGTAACACGTTTTGTTGGGGTAATGAAATTCCCTTTCTTTTATTTCTTGTCTTGCATATTATTGAATGATTGCGTGTTATCTCATTGACCCATAAGACCTAAGCTACCTCTAAGTTAAGTAAAAGTATCCCTTTTACTTGCCCCAAAAGTTAGCTATGTCCAAGTGGTCCAAGAGGTCGTACTCAAAACTTGACTATGTCTAAGTGGTTCAAGAGGTCGTACTCAAAGCTCGACTATATTCGAGCGGTTCAAGAGGTTGTACTCAAAACTCGACTATGTCTGAGTGGTCCATGAGGTCGTACCCAAAACTCGGCCATGTCCGAGTGGCCTAAGAGATCGGATCAAAATTTGGCCACGATGTCAAGCAACTCTAGAGGTTGAATTTAAAACTTAGGGGGCTTAAAGTAGCAAGCATGCGACGACCTTAGAGGTAGCATCTTCAACGTAAGACAGTTGGACAGATCAGACATTATGCCAATATAAGACGAAGTTTCTTTAGAAAACATGTCATAAAGTCATAAAAGAATCAAACATTCTATTGGACCGAGTAAGACAAACAAAGCGTTTGCACTTAAACAATGTGAATTTTATTGATCTGAACAATGTGTGTACAGTAGCATACGTGTAAAAGAAAAATGTGTGCAGTCAGCCTTCAGAAGTCCCTAGCTAAGGAGAAGTGCCCTGCTGCTGCTGTGCTCCAGAACTAGGACACTCCGCTTGCTTTGAGGGTCCCGACCTCCCAGAGGTCTCGGGATGACTAGATGGCCAGGGCATAGAAAGGCTGGGAGGTCGATTCCTTCCTGCGATGCCGTATAGTCCTCCATACATGTAGCACTGGCATTCTGAGGGTCAAACACGGCTGTGGGGAACCGAGGGCTTAACAACTTCATTACATGACAACACAAGTTGATACCGTCCCAGTACTTACCCTCTAATGCTGGACCAATGTTTGCGGCCCTCACCGAAATCCTCAACACTTCTTCCAGCTGAATGTTCCTGTCCCTCAGCAGTTTATACTGAACTTGCTGAAACTTCAGTGTATCTTCTAGGAACGCAATCTTCCCCTTGGCCTCAACAAGTTAAGCCTCCAAGCGTTTGCTGGCCCTAGCTAGGGCCCTGGAAGCTTCCAACTCCATACAAACATGGGTGACCTCGTTGACAATTATGCCAAAACCACCGATCAGATCCTGAAGCTGTAAATGTAAGACAAGTCAAGCAAGCACAGACAACAGGAGATAAAATCAAAAGAAAGGTATATAAAATACCTTGATCACAAGAGGATTTCCGGAAGTGTTTTCCCCTCAAGGGGCCTCTGGCTCCTCAGACTCTATGTCTATAGCCTCTTTCACCATAGGAATCTCAACTCTTGCCTCAAGCACAAAGGTAGCAATATCCAAGACTGGGGGTTGGCCACTTCAGTATGATCCTCGGCCCTAGCCTGGGCTTCAGGTGAACATGAGGTCCTTGCACCATCCCCGACCAGAGGCTCCTCAGGGGCTACAGGCAACGTCATCATCAAACTAAAAATTTGGATTGCAAGGCATAAGGGCTTGACAGTCTCTACAACAAGTGGCTTTGCAGCACAATCTTCCTCGACCTCAATAACATCAGTGATCATCGTCCTTGTCATCATCATTGCTACTTCCTTGACTGGAGTCGTACCAGCCTCACTCGCATCATGTCCCACGATAGTGTCCTCGGGAGGATTTTCAATCCACTCCGAGACCTCACCAGTAAACTCGGATGGAATGTTAGGAATAGGTTCATCAACGGGAGGCTAGGCAACAGAAAGATCCGCAGACTGACAAGTAGGATTAGATAGTTGCCTAGAGGGCTCAACAATCACTGAAGGTTTGACGCCTTCAGCCTCTCAGACTGACATCTCACATGGAGGTCTCGGCCTCCTCATGAGAGGCACCACAGCTGTGTCCTTGTCATCAGATGAGAGTAAATCGACTATCGTTGCTGGACGCTTCGAAGCTTCTATCCAATGACTCTTCCTTGGCCGCTCGAACAGATCCTCAATCTTCAGAGACATTTCCTTCCTCCTTAGCCTCTTCTTATTCTTCAAGGAGGCGGTAGTGGCAGCAGAGTTAGTGGGGATGCTAGAGTCTTCATCGTGAGTTCCCCACTTGGCCTTCTCCAGGTTCTCAGGCCACAACCAAATGTTCTGCTTATTTTCATTGAAGGTACCAAGGTTAGCCGGTATCAAATCTATGAACTCTTAGGCAACCTCCCTCTCGTAGAAGGGTCTGCATCCATGTTACCCCAAACGTTCGAGACAACCCAATTCTCCTGAACTCTTAGGAAGAAGAACTTATCTTTCCACCTTTTGGTGGAATCTGAATTTCTATCGCTCATAACAGTAAAATTAGGACGTGGAGTGGCAATGATCTAGTTCAGGTTATGAGTGAAGTGAAATATAGTCTTCACCATGGCGGCCTCAAGTATTTTACCATGGCGACGAGCAAAAACACAAAGTGAAATAAGGTACCTGACTGCGTTAGACTGTAACCTAGCAAATGGAACTTTGAGTGCTTTCATGATGAGATAAAACTCCAATGGGACAGAAAAATGAAGCCCACCCTTGAGATAGACTTCGTAAATGGTGATAAAACCATCAGACGGGCTGCATGTCCTCTGATGGGGCTCTGGGATCACCATGGCTGTCGACTCAGGAATATCGTACTTGACATGGATGGCTTCGAGCCTGGCTAGAGAGACGGAGGAAGCGATGTTGTTAACCCTAGGCACTATGGGAACCCAAAAAAGAGAACGCAAAAGGAATGGGAAGAAGAGAAGCTTGGAGAGAAAATGACCAAAAGTTTTGGAAGAACACTCCACGGGGTTACTTAAACGAAAATGAAGGCAAGCCCTAATATTTGAAATCGGCAGAAAAGAAAATGGCGCACGCCATCATTACCAAGGCCACGTGGCGATCCCCCATATCCTGCCAAAGATAGTGGGCCTTGGCTTCCCGAGGAAACATTAATCAAATTGACGCGCATTTAATGCGCTTTAATGGCAAAAAATGGTGGCACAAACTAGCATCTTGGACCCGAAAGGATCTCTCGGACATACTCTCGCTGAAGGCTTTAAGCACGAAAATGTCCGAGGATATTTTTGGAAGTCTGAGGACACCATCACAAAGTACGCCGCAGTGCTCAGGGCTACAAATTTCCTTAGACATTTTGGGCTAGTGACAGACCACTGCGTGTCCTCAATCATTCTGACCAATATGCTCTAGGCTAATGTCCGCGGACCCAAAATCAAGCTAATGTCCGCGGACCAAAAAAAACCAAAAAAAAGGACCAAGCGTTAACTTCAAACAAAGGCTGAACAACGCCACTAAGTGAAGGGACGAGTTGACTTCCAAATGGAAATGACATCCACATGAGAGCTATCCGTGTCCCTTAGACATGCCAAAAGGAGAAAGGATTCATGCAATCAGTGAGGAGAATAAAAACAACAACTACTTTTATTAATCAAACTTCCTTACAAAGTATCTGACTTGTGACAGTAAAAGTACAAGAAAGAGGAGGAAGATACGGCTCGGGGTATAAACCCTAGGGCAACTGCCCAGGTTGCTTGGGGCATGGCAAGAGAGCGAGATCCACATGGGATCACCACGGCTCCACAGCCAGTAACCCAACAAGCCCAAGGGCCGTCGGTGTTGGTCAGCTCCTACGAGCTAGCCCAATGTTAAAAGTAGAAGCAGAACCAACACCCGTGGCGAGGAAGCAGGAAACATGCGCTCCCTTCACAGGAGCTCCGTCCTTTGCCTCCCATCTAGACTATATGTGTGATATTCAAGCGAAGTGGAGACCATCGGTGAAGTGCCACACCAAAGACAAAGTTTCCTGTGATGGCTCCTCCAAGATCCTCCGCCGTGCTGGAGATCACCGTAGTTTGGAGGGAGACACACGACGACAGCAGAGTGGCCAAGCCACCCTCATTAATATGAGGAATCTCCCATAGTAGGGGCGTGAGGACAATCTTTATTGGGAGCTTCAAATCTCTAGCTAGTCCATCTAACTACTTTTTGGATTCCCATTGGAAGCGGAGCGAGCCAAGGCTCTCACACTGTTCCTCCGAAATAAGATAAGGAAGAATCACACCAGTCAAGGAACCCTCCTATTTATAGGCAAGCTGGGGTCTTACCTACACTCAGTCGAGCACACTTTCCAGTGGCCATTGTTTATGGGGAAGGAAAACCCATAGTTCCCAGGTGAGCGCAGGCATGAAAACCTAACCCATCAGGATGACAAGTCACTGCAGCATCTGGAAAGCCTGAACGACTACATAGGGAAGGCGCGACGTTAGAATACCTAGGGAAGGCGCGACGTCAAAAGGCCTAGATAAGACATGACACCAAGAAAAGGACAAAAGTGGACCCCGGACCCAAAAGTGAACATGCCAGGCCTCGACTGCAAGTTGACCCAGATATGGGGGCTAGTGATGGGTATCGGTACCTTAAGCCCATAGGCAAGATCCATTTCCCAGAAATTGGGTCATGGTACCACAGAGATCTGGTAGGCCCAAGAAGTCTAAATGCTAGGGCTGATTCATACGAGATAGATGACCGAAAGCTCATAAAGGTCTGTGGACTCAAGATGGTTCTCGGATGTCAACCGCCTCTGCAAGAGCGACGTGTCAGAGATTTGATGACTAACCCTATTAGACTGCATGAAGAATGATAGCTAGATGCATGCACCCGATTACTGCAGATGTGACAAAACAGAATATCACTTGGTGTGTACACAACATCCCTGGCATGGTGAATGGGGTTAGTGGAGTTGGTGGCAGATTTTCCTGCATACGTCAAGCCCATGTGGACCTCCCTCAAAAGATGGCTCAACCGTTATAAAAATATTAAATGTACACCTAACAAAGGATCCCAACATTCACTCTTACTTAATTGCTATAGAGAGAAAAAGAAAGAAAAGGGAAGGTTTGAGCACGCTTTGTAACCCATTTGTAATCTCCAACGGCATAATGAAGCTAGTTCTCGGATTAAAAGTCTCATGGTTTTCTCTTTTGATTTATAAAAAGGTTTTTTACGTAAAAATCTTGCATACCTTGGTCCTCATACTTTCTAACTCTCCGCATTCAAATCGTATCCATGTCCTTAAATAAACATTTTTACACTCTGTGTAGCATCGATCTTGCCCAAAAACGCTCACGGACTTAGCCAAGCTCTCGTTTGTATAAGTGTGTAAGATCCGAGGACGCAACACTTTGTATGATATGATGTCTTATAGTAAACCAAAAGTACTATGATCTTTTCTCGAATCTCATACATAGGAAAAGTTTCATACACTTGAGCTACCTTTTGTTATAATATGGCATTGTATCAATAAGTTGTCCCATCGCCTATTCTCCTATGAATTGAACAATCGCCCTTATTTTGATTTGTACTTATTTGCTATCATCATGGCGCTCTGGTATTGCAAATATGCAAAGAATTTCACAGAAAGACAGATTATCCCCTCCCCACCCCACCCCACCCCCCAAATAAAAGAAAAGCATGAAATTGTTTGGTGATTGTG
>JAODPA010109024.1:0-19857 GCA_025585075.1 Nepenthes mirabilis
TATATTCATCAAGAAAGCATGAATTATGACTATCGAAACCTGTTTATATCGGACAAGGCTTTTCTTATGATATTTGTATATATTTCTATTATCTGACAATTTTCATAACCTTCTACATTTATATTCTGTACGAAAGTATTTCACTTGCATGTTTTATGATACACTGCTGAGTTGTAATGTACCAATTTTTGGAGACCTTTTATCGTCAAAAAATATAAACACCAGATTCTTTTGTGGCAGAAAAGATGAATGAGCCCTTACAAGTGTAAAGGAAAGTAATCCGGTCAACGCCAGTTGACCGGCAAATGTTAAAGGCAAAGTTAATCCGGTCAACGCCAGTTGACCGAAATATGTAAATCTGATCAACGCTAGTTGACCGGAACGGAAAAAAAGAACTTAATCCGGTTAATGATAGTTGACCGAAAATGATGAAAGAACGATTAAAAGAATTGAAGGCGAATCGGGGTAGTTGTTGACTGGCGCAAAGATGGAGGCCAGAAGTATTAAGGCGAGAGAAAGCTGTGAAAGGAAACATATCCAGTCAGTGTCAGTTGACCAGAAATAATCATGGAGCCCTTACAAAATGTAAAGTAAGGATGATCATGTCTAATTAGGTAACCGACTTTCAACTACCCCCGAGTGGTTGACCTGTCCTACCTACTATCGCAAACCAAAGGCCTATAAATAAGAAACTAGAGTGTGTAAGGAAAAAGGTTAGGAGGAGGCTCTCGACCGACCTTCTTAGTGAAAGAACCAGAATTCCAAGCCGAAGTGAAGAGATTCAGGCAAGTATACCTCCTGTTTTTAAGTTCATGGTTTAATATAAGTGTACTCATCTTTTCTTCAGTTCATGTTTATAATGCAAGAATACCTGATTTTGAGTAACTTATATGAAGGTATGCCATGATATTTGCTCTGACTATCTGAATTAAGGAAGAATTTCGGTTAACATTATGTTTAAAAGAAGCTCTGTTATGTGTTTTCATAAAAATCTCCTATTAACCTTACTTACTTGTATGAAATCTGACCACGAATAGGTTTTTTAGATATCTGATAATAATATGCGTAAAATGACCTCCGGCTTTTGTTAAAAAGGTATTCGATTTGTGATAAATGACCTCCAACTTTTGTTAAAAAGGTATTCGGCTTGTGATAAATGACCACCGGCTTTTGTTAAAAAGGTATTCGGCTTGTGATAAAAGACCTCCGGCTTTTGTTAAAAAGACCTCCAACTTTTGTTAAAAGGATCTTCGACTTTTGATAAATGACCTCCAGTTTTTGACATAAGACCTCCGATTTTTGATAAATGAGACCTTTGTCACTTTGATAAAAGATCTTCGGTATTAAGACGTTAAAGGAAAGGCTATTAATGCCATAAGGATTTCAGCTGTTGAAGTTAAGAACGAATGCTACAAGAATAAGGAAAAAATTATATGTAATCCGGACAGCAAGTGGAATTCTATGTTATCCGACTTTTGAAATACGATAGATGGCCATCGAACTATATGAACTTTGATTTGAGTTTCCGTTAAACTTGCTATTAAAATGGGATGAAGGATATTGGAGTGACACTCGATAACTGCCTTTGGGCCACGGGAGAATTTCTGGTGGCAAAGGCTTATGGACTATAGCCCCGTATGCCAGATGAAAGGCATTACCGCCCCCTCTGAAATTATAATAGGAGGACACGGCCTTAGGTTGTGGGGTAGCACACAACCCTTTCTCGATGTTATCCGCTCACGTCCGGTCCCTAAAGATGATAAGTATTCTATATGGTTTTATGAATCTTACGATGTTAAAGACAAGACACTAAGAATAAGAACGAAGATTTTTAAACTTAAAGAAGAAATGATATAGTGAATTTCTTACTCGCAGGCTAAGCTTATGTTACAGTCCACTAGTTTGATCTGATATATATATATATATATGTTAATGTTTTTCGCATGCAGGTACCTTGCTGGGTTTTGTAGCTCACTCCTTCTGTTTTTCAAATGATGAGAAGTTTATGTAAGATGAAATGGAATAGAGTCTTACGGAGTAGCTAGACAGCATAGCTGGCTGGAGTTAATCAGCGAAGGAGCAAGGGAATTAATGTATTCACTTTTAATGTTTTGGAAAAGACTTGTAAAACATTGTAAATTAATTGATATTAGTATGTTTCCGTATTACTATATGGGAGAATGAAGTTTGACATTCCTAGTAGCTTCTCAACTCATGTCAAGGTCTTCGTATCCGACCGACCTTAACGCTGGCCAGTCAGGTAGGAGCATAAACTTTGATGGCCAACTCAAGGAATTCGGCCTTAAGCGATCCTGTGTATGCAAAATCCAAGATAAAAATAGAAGAAAAGAAAGAAAGAAATTTTATGTCCACCTAGTTATCCGAAATGTTCGTAATTATACTGTATACGTTCGAAAAGTTAGGCTTGACGGCGCCGTATGTGGTGGAATACGTCCAGTCTGTCACAGCTGAGTTTTGACACTTTTTTATTTTTTCCTCCCCTCTAGATGAAATAGTAGAACTGATTCCTATGAGCAAGAATAGGCATGCTAGCCAGGAAGATCTTGGTAGGCAAGCTAGCAAGTAAGGTCTTGGAGTATTGAAGTCGTCTTAGAGATTTCAGGAAAAACTGATAGTTTGCATATAAATGTCTAAATTGTGGATGGATATAGTATATGTATATTGGTCACTATATGCTTTTATTTTGATAGAACAATGATTTATGCTTCTGAAAGCTTATGTTATAGAATTAGTTTTTCTTCCGTTATTACGTTTTGTATATGTGCAGGTCTTAGACGATATCTCTTATACGAAATTTTTGTTTAGTTGATAGGATTGATAAATCGAAGCCCTGGGTAAAGACATAGCGTTTGATGATCCTATGTATTAACTGTGAATGCATTGTTGAAGTTCAAATTTACACAATTATATGTTTTATTCATGTTGATTGTATCAGCTTAGCGAATATGTGTGGAGGTTTATACTTGTATCTCTATAGGTTATAGACAGGTTATTTGTATTAGATTTTTATCAAATTTTAGAGGGAACTCTATCCAATTTTCTGTAAGAAATTAATGTTTTAAATTTCAAGGGCATTTGTTTGTATGAGTTTGACAGAGATCCTTAATGGAATAGGATTCGTTTTGTCACAAAAATTTTACCAACTATATTTCCAGATCAGCACTTGATGTTGGACTAGTTCAAGTAAAATTTGAAATATTTTACCTACCCGGTTCAGCATTATATGCTGATTTTTCTGATATCAAAATTCATGGCTGGCCGATTCTGTGATAGGTTCAGTGACAGGGTAACTTACTTGGATTGAACCGATCAATTTTTAGCATAGGAATTTAAGCACCAACACCA
This sequence comes from Nepenthes mirabilis, assembly GCA_025585075.1. Classification (NCBI taxonomy): domain Eukaryota; kingdom Viridiplantae; phylum Streptophyta; class Magnoliopsida; order Caryophyllales; family Nepenthaceae; genus Nepenthes; species Nepenthes mirabilis. The sequence goes on from JAODPA010109024.1 coordinate 3,367, forward strand.
TGACATGTTAGCCAATTCATTAAATCTTCTAGATTAATTTTTATAGAGTTTGAACCAGCTAAATTCTTAAAGAAAATTTAAGTACATCAGCAATGGGCATTCAGCAGGTTCAACGCTTCACACAAATTTTTGTACACATCGAACCTGCCACATTTATAAAGGAGAATTTTAGTACAGCAATATGGTGAATTAGCCAACTTAATAATACTTCTAAATTAAAATTTTTGTGGGATGAATCGGCCATTAGTAGCCTAAAAATCAAAATGACCTTCTGATACTATTGGTCGGTTCTGTATCTGCAATATTTCCTATTATACATGATATCTCCATAGCTGTAATGGAAAATTAAGTATTAAATTCAATCAATACTTGAAGATGACATTAAAAATTAATTAACAAATGAAGAAAATTACAGTGTTCTTGCCTAGAATAATTTAATTTTAATATGCAATACATTCAGTCCTATGGCTCTCTTTTCTTCTCCTCTATTTTGTTCAGTTTTTCCTCCTTTTTTTCTCCATTTCTTTCCCTCTTCCCTCACTCTTATATATTATCCTCATAAATTAGCTGACTTATTCCCTTCCATAATGTGCTGCTGCCAGCAGATCAATTGCTCTCAATTTGAGCTAGTTGAGCTAGCAAAAATCAGCTCCTCATTTAGCTATATGTTTGTTGATTTGTTATCTTATGATTTAGCTATATGTTGAAGTATTATTAGTCCCTAATTCAGTTGAAGCTGCTACTTGTTTAAGACCCTAATATGCCGTGTGTCAATTACTCTTATCTCCCTTAGTGTGTCGTATGTCATCTACCCTTATTTTTCCTTAAAGTATTGTTAGTGGTCTAACATCTAGGTGGTGTGAAATTGTCTAAGTGTTTGGTGAAGGTGAGCCACGCATATAATCCCCTAGGTGTCGTGCATATCCTTAATTTATTGTTGGTGAGTTAGTATTTAATTTTCTATTAATTTATTGTTAGTGTGTTGCTGAAATTTTGCTAAAGTGTTTTGCTAAATTTTTACCTAGTTGTGTCGTGAACATTAAGCTCCTAGGTGTCATGCGTTGTTTTTCTTAAATTATTATTCTTAATGTGTCTAAGTATTGGTATTCCATTCTCCTAAATTTATCTAAGTAGCTGGCTGAGTTGTGCCTTTAAGTGTTATGTTCCATTTCCTTAAATTTATCTATTAAATGTTGCTGAATTTCGCTTAAGTGTGCAATGTATAAATGTGGCTGTGTATAATATAATCTCAAGTGCCGCAGACTAATTCTGTCTTATTAAAATATAATTGGATTAGATTCCGATTCTACTGATTAATTTTATGTTATCGTTGTGTCTCGAGGTGAATCTTAAATTTTCAAGCTCATAGCACAATTATCTCAATAAGTATATTTATGAAACTCTAATCCTTACAATCCTACCTCATTATAAAAATTTTGTCCTTAAAATTTAAAAAATTACACATTCTAGGGAATAAGTGGAGATACTAGTTGCGGATCTCATCTCCGCATTCCAACAAGGCCTCTTCATATGAATGATTACTCCATAGAATTTTGACTAAGGGAATGGTCTTAGCACGAGGCACTTGATCCCTTTGTCCCAAAATTTGTACTGGCTCTTCCACATATGACAAATCTTCTTCGATTTCTAGTGGCTCATAGTCAATGACGTGAGTCAGGTTGTGCACATATTTTTAGAGTATTAGCACGTGAAATATGTTATGCACTTCCACTAGGTTTGGTGGCAATGCCAATCGATAGACCACTTTTTCAACCTTCTCTAAGATTTCAAAAGGACCGATAAACCTTGGTTTTAATTTTCCTTTCATTCCAAATATGGTCGTCCCATTAGTTGGTGATACATTTAAGAAAATATAATCACCAACTGAGAACTGTATATTTGACCTTCTTTGATCTGCATAGTTCTTCTACCAGTTTTAAGCTGTTTTTAACTTTTCATGGATCATCCTAATTTTCTCAAATGTCTCCTAAATAACCTTTGGACCAAGTAATCGTCTATTGCCGGTTTCCTCCCAGTGAATTGGGGATTGGCATTTCCTTCAGTACAAGGCTTCAAACAATGACATTCCGATACTTGCTTGGTAATTGTTATTGAAGGCAAACTCTACCAGAGCCAAATGATTATCCTAGTTAACTTTCATTTCTAGTACCGAAACCCTCAGCATATCTTCCAAGATTTGAATGGTGAGCTTTGATTGTTGATCTATTTATGAATGATATGCCATTCTAAATTTTAGATTCGTTCCGAATTCTTGATGTAAACTCTCCCAAAATTTGAAGATGAATCTTGGATCTCAATAGGACACAATTGATGCAAACACCCCAAGGAGTATGACAATTTTATTGATATCTAATTGCGCAAACTGATCTCAAAAGTATGTCATCTAAATAGCCAATAAATGTGCTGATTTCATCAGCCGATCAATAATAACCTAGATTGTATCATGATTTCTTGGAGTCCTTGACAAACCCATCACAAAATCCATTGTGATATCCTCTCATTTCTAGCTCGGAATAGATAGCAGTTGTAATAAGCTAGATGGTTTCTTCCACTCAACTTTTAATTGCTAGCAAATGAGACATTCCTACAAAAGCCACAATATTTTAATATATTTCTCCACCAAAATATTTTTCTTAAGTTTTGGTACATTTTGTTAATTCTAGGATGAATAGTATACCTGGAGTGATGAGCTTCTTTTAGGATTTCTTCCTTTAGCTCTTTGTCATCAAGTACACGTAATCTATCTCGAAATCTTATGACTCCATTAGTGTGAATTTCAAAATCAACTCTGAAGTCTTGATTTAGATCTCTAGCAGTATTCATAAGAAATGGATTGTTCACTTGTTCCTTTTTAATATTCTTCAGTATTTCTGCTTGAATTTAAAGATATGCTAACATCATCTGGTTGCCCTATACATATCATCAGATATTGCATTGTTTCATAGTTTCTAGCATTTTCATTTCCTTAATTCGCAATATTGCCACAAAACTCATCTGGCTAGTTAGGGCAACTGCTACTATGTTAGCTTTTTTGGGTTGATACTGAATATCACAATCATAATCATTCAGAAAATCAATCCATCTCCTCTATTCATATTTAGTTCATTCTATGAGAATAAATATTTGAGACTTTTGTTGTCTAAATATACTAAAAATTTCTTTCCATATAAGTAGTGTCACCAGATTTTTAGTGCAAAACCATGACAGCCAACTCCAGATCATAGGTCGGATAGCTTTTTTCATGAACATTTAGTTGTCTTGACCTATAAGTAACAACTTCCTCATGTATTAAGATACAGTTTAATCCGGTCTTGGATACGTCACCATAAACCACGAATTCTCCAAGCCCTTCATGAATGGTCAAAATTGGAGTGGTTGTTAATCAATCCGTTAATTATTGAAAACTCCGCTCACACTCCTCCATCCATTCAAATCTAGCTTCCTTTTTTGTTGCTAGATCAAAGGCATAGTAATTTTGAAAAAAATTTTCACAAACCGTCAATAATAACCTGCCATGCTTGGAAAACTTCAGACTTCGGTCATTGTTGTAGGTCGACTCCAGTTAATAACAGTTTCAATATTCTTTGGATCAATCGAAATGCCTCCATTTGAGATCACATATCCCAAAAACACTATTTCCTTGAATCAAAATTTGTATCTCTTCAATTTTGTGAATAATTTATTCTCACACAGACTTTGGAGTACAATCCTCAAATGCATTTCGTGCTCTTTGTAACTCTTGAAGTAGATTAGGATATCATCAATAAATATGACTATAAATTTATCCATATAAGGCCAGAATATTTGATTCATTAGATCCATGAAATATGTGGGAGTATGGTTAGTTCGAATGACATAGCTAGGAATTCATGATAGTCGTGCCTTATTCGGAAAGCGATCTTAGACACATCTTCCTGCTTAACCCATAGTTAATGATATGCCGATCGAAGATCGACCTTTGAAAATACTCGAGTTTTTTACAGTTGGTCGAATAGATCATCAATTTGTGACAATAGATATTTATTTTTTATCGTGATCTTATTTAACTCATAATAATCAATACATAGCCGCAGAGTTTCATCTTTCTTCTTCACAAATAATAATGGTGCACCCCAAGGAGACACATTGGGTCTAATGAAACCTTTCTTAGTAACTCCTGCAATTGCTGTTTGAGCTCCTTTAATTTTACAAACACCATTCTATGTGGTGCCTTTGAAATAAGACTTGATTCTGGTATGAGCTTAATTTCAAATTTATTTTTCCGATGTGGGGGTAAGCCCGGCAATTCTTCCAACAAAACATCTCTAAAATAACATACTATTAGTACATCCTTCGCCTACACATCATGGCTTCCAATGGTGCTAACATAGGCGAAATAGGCTTGACATCCATTTTAATCAGATGTTGAGTATGTAGAGTCAAAGTTAAATAAGGCATCTTCTTGCGCCTTTTTCCTTGAATCTGAAATGCCTCACATCCTAGAATAGCAAACTAAACTTGCTTATCAGAACAATCAATGCTGGTATGGTTATTCATTAACTAATCCATACCTAATATTATGTCACTCTCTTACTATTTTTTTACCCTCTAAATATTTCGCAGGAGTTCATACCTGATAAACAAGAATAGAGATTTAAATAACAGTTATGATGTACTTGGTTTAAGTGATAATGTAATTTGTTTCATTTGAGTTATGATGTATAAACTTACAACTTTACAGGCATCTCAAGAATGTATCATATTATGGCAATGTTAATACTTCTGTAAATTCATATGGTTATCTTATATGCTTCCGCAATATTTTTATGAGATGAGTTTAGGACCGTAGCCGACATCTTTTCTGATCAAGACCCGACAGTGTACCCCATAGTATGATATTGGCGCCACCGATGTTCTGGTATTCCTAAGGGATCTTATGTATATCTGTGAAATATATCACATATCAATATGATAACTATGATTAAATCATAGAAATTAGAACGTGGGACGTGATAGATGGTATCCGAGAAAATTTTTAGGAGATGCTTTAGGTTGATCAAAGATGATGCGAAAGATTAGGATTAGTGTGTTGAGAACTATTACTATAATTATTCCTGATTAAGACTTTATGCACTAGCTTGTTTATTAATATCTGATCAATAGGAACTATAAATGGCAAGCCAAAGAAAAAATATTCAATCTAATGGACAGTTAAACAGGGAGGCAAAATCTTTGAATTTGATGGGGCGCATGACGAAGGTGATGGAATCTATGGTGCAATGTAACTTAGCACAAACTCTAGTCCCAGTTCCTGCTCCAACAAATCCAAGGGCATCAGCCTATGACCGATTCATTAACAAATGAGTTCCCGAATTTATGGGAGAGTAGGACCTGGTAAAAGTAGACATCTGGATCTGAAGACTTAAAAAGGTATTTTCAGTGATATGATGCCCTGAGGAAGATAAATTTCTATTTACTTCTTATCAATTAGAAGGCAAAGCCAATCATTGGTGGAAAATAAAAAAATAAGTCTTGGACGTGCCCGAAATTGAAATCATTTAGGGCATGTTTGAAGAAGTCTTCATGAAAAAATATTTTTCCACCAGTCTTCGAGAACAAAAGGAGAATGAGTTTATGCACTTGAGGTAGGGGATTCGTATAGTGGTAGGGTATAATATAAAATTTACCGAGTTATCTCATTATACCCCTTATATGGTGAAGGAATAGATAAGGAAAGTAAGAAAATTCTAACAGAGGCTGCGGGATGACATTAGAAAATAATTGTCAATGCTAAAATTGCAGACCTATGGAGAAGTGCTAGATCAAGCAATTATATTTGACAAGGAGTTGGAAAAAGAAGAATTTTTTAGAAAGATGTCCAATCGAGGAGACCCGAGTGTAGGGCCGAGCTCAGGAATGGGAGGACTTGCAAAGAAAGCCAAAATCATAGATAAGGGAAAAAGTAACATGGTCATGCAACCAGTGCCACATCCGCAACCAGCAAAACCCACATGCCCATAGTGCGGGAAGTAGCACTCAGGAAAGCCCTATTATAAGTTAATGGGAGCTTGCTTTAATTGTGGATAGAATGGTCATATCATCAAAAATTTTCCTCTTCCTAAGCTGAAGATGAATAAACCTATTATTTAGGGTACAGCTTTCGCAGTGACAATCTAATAGGTAGAAGTAGCTCCCCATGTTTTGGAAGGTATTATCTCTATTTGTGATGTTCCAGCACATGTCTTGTTTGACTTGGAGTCTATGCATTCGGTTGTTTCTTTCAAATTTGTATGCCATTTAAAATATTTCTCGAAGATTCTTGATTTATCTTTACTCATATTGACACCTATGGGTCCATGTATGATGATTGACATTACGTACTCGAGATGTATAATTCGGGTGAATAAGTTGCCGTTGATTGTAGATCTATTTCTGTTCGATATGGACAAACACTCAATAAGATACAATATATTCAAGAATATGTATTCTATACCAAAAATAGATCACACAAAGGAATAGAGTCATAATGCATATCTAAACATATATCTATTCAAAAAAATATTTTCATAATATATTCAACTTTCTTTTTTTACTCATTTTTTTGTTTACTTATGGGCACTTTTAAATTTACATAATTTGAGAAATCAGGGCTAATAGGCCTTACTAGCTAACAGAGCGAGCAATTTAAGAAATGATTGTATTTAATCCACACAATCTAAAGCCTTAACCTTCTTATTACACCCCGAGATAAGTAGTAAATACCTATTATATCCGGTAGACTAGGCCAAAAAGCAGCCTTTATTCTCTCGTGGTACTAGGGGCAATTTCACAATTTTCACTGCAATATTCTAAGGTATGCCAAAAAATACTGCCCTCTGAATAAATCCTTGGTTTAATTACTTAGTTTGATTAAATTCTTTATGGAAACTTCTATACTTTTTCTTCATTCTTTTTCCTTGATTTTCTCACTTTTGAGAAAATATTTGTATTTCTTAATATCCTATAAGCTTCCATACATGCTTAAAATAGGCATATATATACATATTAAATTTACAATTATACCTAGCGTAAAAATAAGGTCTTATAATTTTTGTATGTATTGGCATAATTAAATAAATATAATAACCTTTTAGTGTTGGTTTATCAACAGATTTTACTAAACGGTTCATCACCAACTTTGCCAACTGATTCATTGTGTAGCTGTCGGTTCACTCATACTTATTTAGTTTTTACACCGATTCTGCAGTCGGTTCACCATGTCAATATTTACATACTGCCTTTCCAGAATCAGTACACAATATTGGACCAGTTTAGATAAATTTTCAAGTATTTATTTGGCCTGGTTCAATTTTACATGCTGAACTTTGCTGATGCTGCACTTCTCACTTGGCCGGTTCAGTATCATGGCCATTGTATAAGCTGAACTGGTCAATTTTTAAGAAGGACTTTTAGCTCTCATGTTATGACATATTAGCCGGTTCATTAAAGTTTCTAAATTAATTTTTTACAGGAGTTGAATCGACCAAAATCCTAAAGAAAAACTCGGTACATTAGCAATGGATCTTTATCTTATTTTTGCACCGATTCAATAGTAGGTTCAGTATGTAAAATTTTATTGACTACTTTTTCAGAATCAGCGCTTAATGTTGGACCGGTTTAGGTAAAATTTTAAATATCTTACTTACCCAGTTTAGTATTATATGCTGATTTTTCTAAAGCCAAAATTCATGGCTAGCCAGATCAGTGATAGGGTAACTTACTTGGACTAAAGCAGTCAGTTTTTGGTATAGGATTTTTGCATCAACATCACGATATGTTAGCCGGTTCATTAAAGCTTCTAAACTAATTTTTACAGAAGTTAAACCGACTAAATTCTTGAAGAAAATTTCAGTACATCAGTAATCGGCATTCAGTCAGTTCAAAACTTCACACAAATTTTTGTACACATCGAACCATTCACATTTATAAAGGATAATTTTAGTACAACAATATAGTGAATTAGCTAACTTAATAAAATTTCTAAATTAAACTTTTCATAAGATAAATCGACCAATAGTACCCTAAAAACCAAAATGACTTTCTGATGTTGATGGCCAGTTCTCCATTTACAATATTTCCCAGTCTACATGGTATTTTCATAGCTGCAACAAGGAACTAAGTATTGAATTCAATCAATACTTGAAGATAACAACAAGAATTAATCAACAAATGAAGGAAATTGTAATATTCTTGCTTGGAATAATTTAATTTTAATGTGCAATACAACTGGTCCTATGACTCTCTTTTCCTCTCCTCTATTTTGCTCAGTTTTTCCTCCTTTTTCTTATCTGTTTCTTTTCCTCTTCCCTCACTCTTTACTTAATATATTATCTTGATAAATTAGCTGACTCATTCCCTTCCTTAATCTGCTACTGCCAGCAGATCAATTGCTCCCAATTTGAGCTGGTTGAGCTATTGAAAATCAGCTCCTCATTTAGCCATATGTTAGCTAATTCGTTGCCTTACAATTTAGCCATATATTTAAGTATCATTAGTCCCTAATTTAGCTAAAGTTGCTACCTGTTTAAGTCCCTAATGTGCCGTCTATCAATTGCTCTTCTCTCCCTTAGTGTGCCATGTGTCATCCTTCCTTATTGTCCCTTAAATTATTATTAGTGGTCTAACATCTAGGTAGTGTGAAATTGTCTAAGTGTTTGTTGAAGGTAAAGCTGTGCATATAATCCCTTAGCTGCCGTGCATACCCTTCATTTATTGTAAGTTAGTGTCTAATTTTTTATTAATTTATTGTTAGTATGTTGCTGAAATTTTGCTAAGTGTGTTGTTGAATTTTTACGTAAATGTGCCGTGCACATCAAGTTCCTAGGTGTCATGTGTTATTTTTCTTAAATTATTATTCTAAATGTGTCTAAGTATTGGTATTCTATTCTCCTAAATTTATCTAAGTAGCTAGCAAAGTTGTGCCTTTAAGTGTTGTGTTCTATTTCCTTAAATTTATCTATTAAGTGTTGCTGAATTTTGCCTAAGTGTGCCGTGCATAAATGTGGCCGTGTATAATATAATCTTAGGGGCCGCAATTCAATTTTGTCTTGTTAAAGTATAATTGGATTAGATTCCTATTCTATTGATTAATTTTATGTTATCAGTGCGTCCCAGGGTGGATTTCAAATTTTCAAGTTCATAACATAATTATCACAATAAGTGTATTTATGAAATTTCAATCTTTACATATACTTTTAAGAGAACACGATTAAGCTAGCAGATATACCAATTTGCCCTAACACTATTCCTGGAATTTCAAACACAACTCACGCAACAATCACATATCAAGTCAAACATTCTATAAATCTATTAATTTATATAAAACAATCCACATAACTTAAATTTTAAAGGGTTCTATGTTAATCTTTTATAATTTACAAGTCTATAATAATTATAGCAAGTGTAAAAATGAGAAATCAATAATTTTTAAGTAAGGAATACACAAATGTGGCCATCATCACTCCAAAATTTGAATGTTATTCAAATTGCATGCAGCATTTGAATGCTGTCTCAAATGCCAATCAATTATGGCCCCAAAATCAATTTAAAATGATTCAAATTCTCATAAAATTTAATATATAACCTCTATAGTTTATTTATGAAAAACTTAATTATTAAAAACTAATTGATAAGAGGTGAAAGATCCAATATTTGATTTAACAAAATGAATAGAGAATGTCTAATAAAACAAAAGCATTCTACTTATCTTGGGATGTATACAACAGTAGTTAATCACCATGAATGGCCACAAAAATCTTCTTCATGTCTAGCTCTTGTGGGGTGAACTACTTAAAATGTGAGGAATCTAGAATGTGGTGGTGGTTAAGAGGGTTTTTGTCTGTCTACTTCTTTATCATTTTCTCTCTCATGGTTTCTCTCTTTTGCACCTCTAAAAGGCTGCTTGTGGGGAGAAAGGAAAATGAATGATGGAGCAGCTAGGGTTATGTTTAAAAGGAATGAGGGAGAGAATTATGATTTGGGCAATTTCTCCCTGTTTCCTTTTTCATTAATTTAATTAAATGGGGGCTGTGATACACGAAATGTATATGAAGATAAGAGGGCACAACCCAAGGAGAATTAGGGTTTACGGGGCTAATTTAGGGTTTTAAGGGAAAATTAGGGTTCTGGTGGAGTTCTATAAATTTTAGTGTGCTAGTAAGTTCATTTTTCCATTCTAATTCCCTCATTTGCTAAGTCTAATATCTACAAGAATTCCAATTAATAAAATAAATTGCCAAAAATACTTTTACATTCTACTATGTAAAGTGCTTAAATATTGTTTCGTGGTTATATGACGAACCGTATTTTTCTGTTGAAAATTCGGTAAAGTTCTATCTGTAATATGGACATTCGTTATTGCAAAATTTGTATAATCTCCTGTACAAAATAAAATACATCCAATAATCTCAACATCCGACATCATACAATCAACAAAACATAAAATCACACAGGATCCAATTGCCACATACAACTCTTGGCAGCAATGCTGTATATCTAAATACAATATCAGCCAAAGAGAGATGACACTAGGTACTTGTTACAGACCATAATAATCTGTAAAAGTATAAATAAATCCATTTACAACAGAATCTAAACTATTAGATCATCAACCTCATGTACAATATACATTAATGAGTCCAATTGAAATATAAATAAATATAATTCCCATGACATATACAAAACTACAAATAGAAATCTTCGATAAGGTCTTCCGAATCTCGAGCCTAGTCCACTTTGAATCTTTACGTTGTCCTATTGGGCATATCATACCTGTGCTAAATTGGAGATAAAAAGAAGTAAGGGTGAGCTAATAGTTTAGTAAGTGTACTATAATCAAGACGGTAAATAATATAAGTAGAATAAAGCAGAAGTGGGATATAAAAGTATATCCCAAATCACTTTCTTAGAGAAACGATTATTTCTAGAAAACTTTAATAATTTGAATTATCCTAATCCTCAACATCTAATACGTTTTATCAAAAATGGAGATTGAAACTTCACTATGAGACGAATTCCTAATTTCCCACAGTGGTTAAACCTGATCATAAACCTACCTCCTCATTCGTTGGCACATGGGAGACATCATGATAACCTATCCAAATTCAAAGGTAAGCCTAATTATTGCTTACCTCCTCGACTTAATACAACATCCCAAACAAACTAACAGGCTCTCATCTCGATACCTCCTATGTCTCGAGCATAATCTTCCATAGGAACCTTAACCCCATTCCAAACTTTCTGAGCCAAGGACTCACACGTTTTTACTGTACTACTCTGATTAACCATTTAATAGAATACTAAAAATTCTCTTGCAATTTACGTCTACTAATTCATATAAAACACCTAGGTTACCTTGGCAATTATAAACCTAAGAAAATTCCTAAGGACATTGGTACAACTAAAGTAAGATCCAAGATCTCTAAATTATAATCAACCTAGGTAACGCAATTGAACACTCACCCAAAAGCCTCGAACTCGAATACTTACCCAATCTTATCGTTTTGTTAGCATACCAATGAGCCAACAAATACATTTTAGTTGTATCCCTTAAATTCGCGATAAACGGGCTATTCTAATCTGCTAATTCCACAATATCCAAATAGTACCTCTAATAACCATCCATACAAGTCAAGAGATATGCAATCCTAGAACTTTCTCAAAAGAATCACATTATACCGTAACTTACTAAACCCATCAGGGGTCAACACAAATAATGTGGTCAACATCTAATCCTTAATTCTTTGAAGGCTACCATCACATGACCCATTTCGACAGATACTGATCGTCTCTAAGCCAAATGCCTCACGGGACTACAATCTTCGAGAAACACTTATTGGATTACCCTTTTGGGTTCAGTTAAACCCAAAAAAGTAACACATTCACAAGACATCCATCAATCTTTCTCTAAATCAGCCATCGCTCCAAACTCTAAGAAATCATATTCCTACTATTGGAGAAACCACATACCCAACATAACATTTCTTCCAAACTTACATCCCTTTTATAAATGAGCACACGACTAACCGTCCTTCGTAATCTATGATAGATCCTTTAAATAGGGTTTTCACACCCTATTGACTCTAAAAACACAGAAGCATCTCACAGCAATACTCAGCCGATGCCTTATAGGTTCAATACAGAATCCTCAAAATTTGGTGCCAATACTAACACAACTCCACAAGAACCATCAATTTAATGATTAGGGGATGATTTGGGCTAATCATTTCCTCTAGGAAACATCTTCAAACACTTACACTATCGATACACCTTTGCGACCATAAAACAGCTCCCAAGTGTGGTCTTATATGCTAACTAAACATGGCACAAATCCTAATCAGACGAGATGCAGACGAAAAAATACTAATTTCATCGCCACTCAAACAACGATGCCTCATATTCAAACCTTGCCATCTGATTACGCGGTGTCATCCTCACCATCATAACTCATTCTAGCATGGCACCTGACTAACCAAATCGTCTTCAAAATCATATCAAGCCTTAACACCACAGGGTAATTAAATCATCCCAACCGATCATATTTACTGACCCAAGAAAATACTATGAACCTCGATACAACTAGTATAAGGCCTGTGATCCTCAAATAAATGAATAGACTTAAAAAACACCAATAAAATATAGATTCTGTGTCCTAAAGTGCCACATATATCGAAACATCAAGATGAGTGAACTTTATCTCCTACCACGATGGATGACACTACTACACTTTGTGCCATCACTGTGAAACCTTGATCCACGGTATTAGGCTCCTTAATTATCCAACCCAAGGAATACGGGTAATCCCTAATAATGTAGCCAAACTATCCACACTTGAAACATGCTTCCGAAAATCCCATCGAGACAAGACATTTATTCATAAAGCATCCATGAATATATCTAATGATATCTCTTTATCCTCGAGATTCATAACTTTTTTATGTCAACCCCACGAGGTTGACTTCACCTCCTATCTTACATAGGGAAATATTACCTTATCTTCTCCCAATCTTGGATTACCACACATCATCTTAATTCTCAGGATTCATATCTCGACCCTTATAGGATCTAAGCTATTCAAAAGTTTAGGCGCTTAAGTATCTCTAAATTTATTAAAAATCGATATCCTGGAATTCGCTAACCTTAGAAATTAACTTCAGGTTATACTAACCTCAAGCTATCAATTCCACTCGATTCATCATACTTGATACATCGACCAAGCATTTCTTCTTAGCAAATTATTAGCCTGAGAATCTCAACTAGAGCTGATCAAATCTAAACCTTGAACCAAAATCAATTAACCTAGGCCCTGAATCAATACCGATCAATTCAAGCACCAAATCGGCACCAATCAAATTTAAACCTTAAAGTGCCTCCCTATAGCTCCTCTCGTCCTCACGGTCGACCACTATCGCGAGTAAACCCTCGTCTAAAAGCCAACACTAATACCCTTTTGAAATAGAAACAACACAAGTTAAGTCGCTCTTAGGGCACTAACTAGAACACATAAGCTAGACAATTAAACTCATTTTTTAACTCTAACTTAGTTCAAACCTAAGCTAACCCACCATGATAGCTAGACTATCCAATCTAACTTAATTTATCCTATACCTACATTCACTTATTTGATCAATTTTATTCTATCCTAATCTTTCAAATATGATTTAAATCAAATTTAAGGCATCTCTTTTCTCTGACAGTAATTGTGACGAACCGTATTTTTTTGTCAAAAATTCGATGGAGTTCTATCTGTAATGTGGATATTCGCCAATACAAAATCTGAACAATCTCTTGTACAAAATAAAATACATCTAATAATCCCAACATTCGACATCATACAATCAACAACATACAAAAACACACAGAATCCAATTGTCACATATAACTCGTCACTCCAACGCTGTGTATCTAAACATAATATCGGCCAAAAAGAGATGCTACTAAGTACCCGTTACAGACCATAATAATTTATAAAAATATAAATAAATCCATTTATAGCGGAATCTAAATTATTAGATCATCAACCTCATGTACAATATATATTAATGAGTCTAATTGAAATATAAATATATAAAATTCCCATGACATATACAAAACTATAAATAGAAATCTTCGATAAGGTCTTCCAAACTTCAATCCTAGTCTACTTCGAATCTCTATGTTGTCCCATCGGACATATCAGACCTGTGTTAAATTAGAGACAATGAGAAGTAATTGTGAATTAATAACTCAGCAAGTGTACTATAATTAAGACGGTAAACAATATAAGTAGAACAAAGTAGAAGTGGAATATGTGAGTATAATGAAAATGCGTAAATATAAGACATGATTGAATATACTTTTTAGAACATAATTAACTTTTCACATTTAATCCTTCTTCTTTTGGGGTGTAGATAATGCATAGCTATTTATATTCGCGGATTAGAGCTAATAGGTCGTACTAGCTAATGATGCAGGAGGACGAGAAAATGATCATGATACTCTACATGATCTAAGGTCATGAGCACTTATTTTAGACCCAGCGGAGGGGCCATCTATATATCATGCCTATAGACGGGCCGATAACGATATGCCCCCACATGCACCCCTGGGGCCCAGGAGTAATCCTTGTCCTTCCACAATAATATCCCAGGGTTTGTCAAAAGTATTACCAACTATAATACGCATTCAGAATAATATGAGTCTCTACTCTAATACCAACGGCATGCCAAGGGTTATTACCATTCGTAAGATAAATCTGTGATCCTAATTTCATGATTTTTTATTCTTTGAGGGAAGGTTCACCATACTTCTTTTACAATCTTCTCCATCTGAGAGAACAAATCAATCATATATCCGATTGTGAAATTTTTCTCCAAATACTTACACGATTTTTATCTTTCTTTTAGATTTAAATCTTCTAATAACTTAACTTACATACATGAACATTGTGATGCAATGGAACGGTAGAAACTCTTACCACCATAAGCCGGATGTGACTTTAGGGATTCCAAACAATGTTTCCTTCACAATTGGTTAGCATGGTATATTCCAGATTATATAATTAAACATATACAAATATATATATAACTTAATTAATAATTAAAAGATATGAAAATTATACAAAATTTACCAAAGGGTTTGGGTAAACAATACCCCCTACAGTGAATAGTGCCCATTGTGCATAATTGGACGATTCTCAAAATTTTGGGTATCCAATGAGTAAATTACCAAATCCAAGACATGGGTAATCATAATCTTAAGCGAATTTATGCATAAATTTTGAAATAAATACATAAATAAGGTATAGGCTCATCCTAGGGTTACGGGGAACGGATTTTCACATAAAACCCTCAAATTAGATATCAAATCGATAAATTAACATATATAGAATATGGGTAATGGTATTATAATTCTAATTTATGCAAAAAGCCCCAAAAATTGGAGCCTGAAACTACTTGGATGCAGCGTTAGGATTTGAGTGCAAAATCGGTTAATTTCTACAAATTTGGGCATGAAATTTATATATATACATAATTAAGCTATTGGTATCACATATATATGCGTAGGACGGGTATTGAGACAATAACACTCGAGAAGGATCAAAGAAAGATCAAAAAGAACGGAAGAGAAGGGTATGGATACACTTGTCTCAACCAGATCTATGATATTCTCAATTAGCTTGAAGTCAAAATCGAATCCAAGAACCTTCGTTTGCCCATTTCTCTCTCTTCTCCCTTCCTCTCTCTCTGTACCTGAAGCCCTTTGATTTCTCTCCCAAACTGCATTCTCAATGGTTAAAAAGAAACCCACACGTGGCTTATATACAGATCAACGCTAAAGCGCGGTCCACACCGCGCTAGCGCTGGAATCTCAAATTATATTATTAATGGTGATTAATTAAATTTAAATTAATGAAAATATTGATATAAATTATAATTTTGGGTCAAATTTATTTTTTTGGCCAAAATAAATCAAATTAAATAAAGTTTGACTTGTACTTGACCTACACATATACATATTTTAAACAGTATGGACACAATTGAATGATACCTCTAGGACACTTATATGTATTTTAGGTACATTGATTATGTTCGATGTGCACCAAATGGACACACATACGTGTTCGAGGCAAGATATAAGCGTCTGATATATGCTTGATGGATACTTGTGTGTGGAACAATTTATATCTTTGCAGTAGACATATATCTAACTAACGCTCATATGCCAGTTTTCTATAAAAAGTCCTTTGGCCATTTTTAGTCATTTTGTTGCGAATTCTAGATAGGAAGAGAAGATAAGAAGAGAGAGGAGAGAGAGAGAAGGCCATAGAAGGAAGATCCAAGTAAGATTTAAGAAATTTTAGGTAATTTAAAATATAAAGCAAATATATCTAAACTCTTTTTCTCTCGTTATTTATATTTTCTGATCTTTATGAATATTTATTATTTAAAATACTTATACGTATAATATTTTTAT
>JAODPA010109035.1:0-19856 GCA_025585075.1 Nepenthes mirabilis
CCCAGCACCAAACAAACCCACCACACACCAATCGCCATCCATTACCACTAAAAAAGTCCTTCAAATCCAAAGCCCTAGTCACAACCACCTTCCCTAAAACATCGCTTTGATTCATCAAAAAAGAAAGTGAAAAAAATCAAAACTGAGAGGGAGCGAGATCGAATAAAGAGAGAGAAAGAGCAAGAGAATTGAAGACATCACTCACATTATCAACAAAGAAATCACCGGTTGTTGTCGCCATTAAACCTCATTCATCAATGGCCTTCTATCCGGTCACCATTCACCATTGTCGTTTACCACCGACTTAGTCCTTCGTCACCATTATTGGAGCATTTCTTCAGAGAACAAAGCAGTCATCTCCATTTCCATTTTCCACAATTTAAGAGGCATGATGGATCACAAGGTCCCGTTATTCTAAGAACAAAGATTGCAATAGAAGCAATAAAAAAATAAGGCCACATTTGGTTACACAAGTTTCGTAATGCTGCATTTGGTTTCTGTTTTTTGAGGTGATGTTTGGTTCTTGTTTGGATAAGGTCATGATTGGTCTATATTTTGCATGAGACCACATTTAGTTCACATGCAATAAGTTTGATGATATTTCTTGTGAGACTAGGTGCGTGCATTCCACTTTATTTTTCATAACATCTATCCCTGTAATTTTGTTACTTACCATATTTTGTAGCTACAAAAATAAACAACACATAACAACCAAAAAAGAATTTTCCTTTACCCTCTTTATTTCAGGTAGTTCAACTTTGTAGTAGATATTTAGTTGCATCATATTTTTGCCGTTGTCCTATTACCTCAATAGATTAGCACTATTTGTTTGTACTATTTGGATCATACTAATTCCAATAAAATAAGATACTTTTTTCTCGCATTTGGCTAATGTTTATATATACATCCAATTGCACTAATTGTTCATTGATCTCAATCATATCTAGTCACAACAGTGTTGCATGCACTTACATAGCGGTCATATTGTTTCCCCTAACACCAATAACAAAAGCATAGACCCTAATCAATTTGAAACCCTCAATCAACAACTAGCTCTATTAGCAACTAGTCAACAATTGACTATCCAAGTTGATCTAGCTACTACATGTCAGGTAAATTTGGACCTAGTTAGGAAGGTCTAAACTTTGAAAGTAGGACCTCACTCATCTAATACTAAAAATTCTGATGTCCCACAATAGAAAAAATGGCATGGGTAGGATGGTATGATGCCTAATAGGCATGACCATATGACTCAATATACCATGGAAAGTGGGATTAGAAAGAACTCCTTTGTATGAATATGAAGTAGGATCCCTACCTCTTTGTATGAATATGAACAAAAGACACTCATAGTTTTTAATAAATGGGTTTGAGCAAAGGATCGTTCTTTATTAGAATATGATTATTTTTAATTAGGATATAATTGGAGTATATGCTAGTACATGCTTTTAGAAGGGTATCATGATCTTTGTACTATATTGAGAATAAGCATATACACACATGAATAGATGAAACCTTAATGCAATGGGGTATTCACAAAGCAGATTCCTTTTTTTCTTTTATTCTATAAAGTATCAAAGCCAATCCTAACCCCAATTGCAACCAGTGCTGAATTTTATTCCTAGTAATTCATGTGGTCTTCGTCCCAAACCAAAACCCAATAATAATATTCTTCCTTCTCCATTATTCATAGCCAAATCGACAGATTTGGGTTTTTCAATGAAAATCCAAACCTAATTTTTCAATTGATTTCTCAGCTATGGGGACTTCTTGCTCTCTGATTTCTTGTCCTTGGCGGTCAACTTACGAAAGCAAAGCCGACTTGTGAATACCCGATGACTTTAAGTCAATTTTTTGTTGCCAATTTGTAGATTTTATGATTTTTGTGTTGAATGTGGTCTCTTTGTGACCGACGTTCATTATTTGTGACTTACACGATTTTCTTTGTGATGGGTTATTAGGGAGGTTGCTATTTGTAATTCGTGTTCTACAATCTATGTCCTTTGGATTGTGTGATGCACAATTTGAGGGTGGTTCCTCATGATCTCTCGGTATTCAAGATTCTAGTCTCTCCAGTTCATGCACTACAATCATGTTTTCATAGATTTTGATTCCCTGTTTCTTTTTAATTTACAAAATGGAATTTTGGAATAATTCCTCATTTCTTTTCAATTCCATGGATTTACCCTTGTTTGTGTTATTCTTTAGTTTTCTTCAGGTAGTCGACTTCGGTGATGGTTTGTGTTCCCTTGGTTTCTTTTGAATTACATTAAAAGTATTAGTTTGATTTTAGTGACAACTTCTTGTGATGATGGCAGATACAGTTACGAAAAACTGAATTGTTTCCATCATGGTGAAACTAAGCACACCCAAAATAACTACTAGAAGCTACATGGCAAACCAACAAAAATTCCTGAGCAGCCCTATGCATGTTCCTCCTTATTAGCTCATCAGATCTCTTTCTCTACATCTATTCCTATTCGAACAGCGAATCCCACTACCTGTCTCTCGACGTCTCCTCGAAAGTAGTTTATCTCCTTGTCACGTCATCTTCCACACTAGCAATAAAGCCAATAAGAAAGGTTATAAGATCAATGTGGGTGGCAAAAGTTACATCAATGCCATCTCAGCTAATACCCTTTCCCATCTTGGGTTGAAAGCTATTTTGCATCATTCTTCGTATAGTTTCACTTATATTAGTATTACATAGCAATTCAGGAATTTTATCTTGTGCTCATTCAATTATTAGAGTAAAAGGATATTATCTGACATGATGCGACGATTATAGATATAGATCATATCATTTTAGGTCGACCACAATTATGACTTGGCTGTGACAATCCATGGTCAATCCAACACATGCACTTTTGTGCATAGGTACAAAACTATTCATCTCCATTCTGTGACCCAAAACATGTTGCCTATAAGAGAAAGGACGAGGCAAAGACAAAAGGGCAGCATACCATTAGCCCAATAAAGTTTAAGTGGACAATTGTTAGTGAGTTCATTGTGTTGGATGCTGTTTTTATAGAACTTACTTTAGACTCTCAAGTAGTGGTCTTGGAGGAAACTCGTCAAATTTCTTAAGTCGTTCATGATGCCCTCTCTCAAGACCTCAGATATCATTTACTGTCTTTACAAAGCATTCAACATGCTAGAAATTGTCTCAGGCACATCCCTTACCAGATTTATTTTATTAAAGGATTAATCACACTAAGCATGCTAAGTTCCAATGGCAAGTTGGGGAACTTTTCACAAGGAGTTTGTTCACAAGAGCTAGAGTTCATATGACGTGCTAACTCTCTTGGTGCCTAAAGAAAGATGAATCTCAAAGGATGTATGTGGATAGTAGAGTCATCAATATGACAAATATGAAATATTTTTTCCCACTCCTAGGTTTGATGTATGCAAGATACAATGATTGGTGTTAAGTCTTTCGTAATGATTGATTTAAAGAGTGATTACTGGATTAAAATTCACCCAAATGATGAGTAAAAGACAGCATCCAAGATGAATGTTGTCTTGATGAGTGTTTGGTCATGCTTGTTAGGCTGACCAATGCCCCTAGTACTTTCACAAGGGTCATAACGCAGGCTCCTAGATCTTTTATGTGAAAGTTCTTAGTGGCCTACTTAAATGAGATCATTATTTATAGTACAACCAAGGAGCAATACTTAAACCATCTCACATGAATTTGTACTACACTTAGGAAGAGAGTTTGGATACCAATCTTAAGAAGTGTCCTTTGTTACAGATAGTGTTGCTTTCTTTGTTTCAAAATCTCCTATGATGGAGCATTTGTTGACCCCGTGAAAATTCAGGCAATTATGGTGTGGCCAAAAACCAAATCCAACCATTATGTTAGGAGATTGAATTGTTTGACCACCTTATATCATCAATTCATGTTGTAGGTATAAATGGAATCTTAGTCAAGAGTGTCATGTTGCTGCCAACTTTTCTGAAAAGTTGAACGATGCCAAAGAACAGTTCTCTACTTACGATAAGGAATTGTACACAATCATGCAGGCCTTCTATCATTTGAGCCATTACTTGTTAGCTCAAAAGTGTGTCCTTTACTCTGATCATAGGGCCCTTCATTTCTTTAGCTCCCAATAGAAATTGAACTATAGACATAGTCATTGGATTAATATTTACAAACCTATTCTTTTCTCCAAAACATAAGAAAGGAATTAGAGAACCAAGCAATGATGTTTGTCGAGTGTCCTAGTTATCTGTCATTTAAGGTTGCTAGATTTGAATGACTCAATGAAGAATACTAGTT
Organism: Nepenthes mirabilis; assembly: GCA_025585075.1. Taxonomy (NCBI): domain Eukaryota; kingdom Viridiplantae; phylum Streptophyta; class Magnoliopsida; order Caryophyllales; family Nepenthaceae; genus Nepenthes; species Nepenthes mirabilis. The sequence goes on from JAODPA010109035.1 coordinate 4,283, forward strand.
TTTCCATAATTTTTGCAAGATATTTCTAGCTTAGTAGAGCGTCAGTCTAACAACACTAATAGTTTCACATTCATGATGGGTACCTATTTAGATCTTGGAGCCAATAAACTTTGTATCCTTAGAACATCATATCAAGATTCCATAGTGTGAGGGATTCGAACTTGTAGCCTATGGCCATTTTGGGCTGACAAGACAACAAAAGAGTTTGAGCCATAGTTTTACTTACCTAGTTCGAAGAAGGGTGAGGATACAATAAATAGCACTTGCCAAACATGACAAATAGCCAAGCATTAGAAGCAAAATACTCGCATTTATACCCCTTTTCCCATTCCCAGTTGTCCTTAATAGGATATGAGCATGGACTGAGTTAAGACTCCCTTGTATCCTTAAGAAGCATGATTCCATATTTGTTATTGCAAATTATTTCTCAAAAATTGCTCACTTCTTCTTTTATAGTAAGACTTTTAATGCTTATTGAGTTTCCAATCTATTATTTGCTAAGATTCTTATATAGTATCTCTTCCTAAAACTATTATGACTAATAAGGATGTCTCTTTCATTAATCACCTTTGGAGAACCCTATGACATAAGGTTAGCACTTTACTAACACTTTTATTACATTCAATATCCAAAAATATGTCAAACAAAGGTTGTTAACCAAAGTTTAGGCATCATATTGAGATGCTTGGTTATGAAAACCTTAGAAAGTAGGATTTGATTTTTCCTGCTGCCCAATTTGCATATAACAACTATATGGATAGATCAATAGGCATTAGTCTATTGGACATTGTGCATGGCACCAAGCTGAGGAAACCTTTAGACCTTATCGCAGCATCTCTACATACTAACGTGTTCATGTCGATCAAATACTTTGCACAATACCTTCATACATTGCATATTGTGATTAATAAAAAAAACTAGAAGTAATACATCATATAAATTTTGAGATTATTTGAATAAAACATCATGAGAAATTTAATATTGGGGGTTATATCATAATTTGGACTCGACCAAAGCAATGCCCACCAATCCCTATCTAAATTAGGGGCTCGTAGCCCTAGTCCTTTTATAGTTTGGCAACATGTTGGACCAACTATCTATGTCACTGATGTTTTATCTCACTTTAGCTTTCATTTGAAATTTGATGTAGAGAATATAGTTGCTTACAAAAGCAATTTTAGCATACCAGATGATCCTTTTATATCACCCTAGATGAGCATAATATTGAGACCTTACATACTCTTACACAACTATCAACATTACCTACACATAGAAATAAAATTGATATTATTTTAGAAAAGAAGATTATGTTCACTAGTAATGAAAAGGTTCAAGATTCCTTTGACATTGGGTATGCCAACTAGAATTGAAATGTGCATGGAATACTAAAGAGACTCTCCAATAACTAGATCTAAAATTATTAGAGCTCTATCAGAGTCAGCAGGAGGGACCAAGACTGGAGTTGAGTTCCTCCCACATCAAGGGAGTTAGTAGAATCAATAAATTCTAACCACCACTTACATATGTTTATTGGCTTAGGAGAACTTCACTACCACTTAGTTTGTGATTAGGAGTTTGTGATTAGGAAGCTGACTTCAAAAGCATTAGGATTCGTACTCAATGGTTCGAGTTCATTCCACCATGAGAGAATTCAAAATGATATAATTAGAGATTTGATTTATTAATTTATTTTATCAAATTTGCTCCCCTATTACATCATATCCCAAGTATTTCCAAGATTTTTAATTTTAGTAATCCCTAAGATACCTATGAAAAGTTATATATTCTTTTTGTTATTTACTTATTTTAAACCGTCTTTAATTAGGAAACTATGAGTATTTCATAGGAAACCTAATAATAGAATGTCTCAATATTATGACCATTAGTAGCATTAATGAATTAAATTATTATTGAAGGAATCGTATTATATATTTTAGGTTGTTATCGATTATTGAATTATTATTTAAGGCTTGAACTAAGACATGAAGATTACACAACACAATCATATTCCCCCTAGTAAACACACACAAAAGATTATACAACATCATCCCATCAAGTACATCATGCATTCTTTTGCCATTGCACAAACTATTATCACTCTATTAACATATATATAACAACAAAGCCTTAAACCCCACTAACTAGGATTAGCTATATGAATATTTTTCATCATTTCACTCTATTAAATGTAATATCATCCAAAAATACAACTAATTTTAAATCATTTATTACCTTTTTTCAAGTTTTCCTATGTCTACCTCTTTCCTTCTTTCCACCGACTACAACTAATAACATTTCCTAACAAATGCTTCATCTAGCTTACATCTTAAATATATAAATCATTTTAAACATCTTTCTCTCAAATTATTTTCTGTAATTGCAACTTATGAATGCTTACAAATATAATTACTATACATATTATCTTTTAGTGTGACTCCATTCATCCATTTTAACATTCTTGTTTCTGCAACACCAACTTTTTATACATATTATAGATTGCCAAGCATTCTAAACAATAAAATATAACGGGTCTAATAGTTGTCTTATAAAATCTTTCTTTTGTTAGAATATACATATTATTAGTAGCATAATAAGCTTGAGTCAGGATATGATATGATGATATTATATTCCCCTGTCAAGATATTTTAGTTTTTGTACTATATTGTAAATAATCTTATATTTGTAAATATATCCCTAACCTTAATAGTAAGGGAGTTTCCACGAAGCTTCTTCCCCTTTTCTTATTCAACAAGGTGATGGAGCAACATTATACTATCACCGCTACAACATCCACTGTTAGCAACATCAATTTACAATGCGCCTTAGCTTCCACAAGATAAGCCCCAAGTTATTTTCATGATTTAAGAATTCTAGAGAATCAAATTGAGAGATTTAGTTTTCCTGCATACACCCTAGATCTAAAAATGTTTGCTCAATTTGATGAATTTAGGGAAAATTTGAAGGAGCTTGAAAGGTCAACATGCGACATCCTCGGCATATTTGTTCAATTTCATCTCCAATTCACTTGATTTCATCTCCAACCTATGCAAATTCATGTGATTTTTTCGATACGTCCGATGTCTAGAAATTTCCACACGCGATTTTATGTTGGATTTATTGGTATGTTCTACTTCTTGGGATTTCTGTGAACAAATTTGTTCGATTTCTTGTGATTTCTTACTATTTCTTCATGAATCTATTCATTTCTTGGTGATTGCTATTTCTAAGAAAAATGAGTCGTTTCTTGGGTTGTGTTGGGTTTTTCGATTTCTTGCTTCCTTTTTTTTTTCTCTTGGATTATGACCAATTTTTGCCAAGAATTCTAATTTGTGAGCTAGAATTCTGTTTTGAATTTGTGGATGATACCAAGTTCATGTTCCCTAGTTCTTCAGATTTATTCATATTTGCTTCGATTGTGATCTTCAGATTTTTTCATCAATTGGTTGTTCATTGATTACTCGTGGATACCGAATCTATACTGGGTGCTTTTTATGGTAGAGGCAATGATGAAAGATTGATTTGTTTTTATTGTGATAAAATTGGTCAAACACAAAATAAGTACTAGAAGCTACAAGGCCTGGTAGAATCCCTCAACGATCTATTAACATATCTAAAAGGGAATATTAACATTTACTTGCTCGTTAAGTCGCTTTCACTACATCTACTCATGTTTAGACAGTTAATCCCACTGCATTTCTCTCAATGTCTCATTAATATTGGTAAATTGATTTCGGGGTTCCTAATCACACAAATGGAGTTATAGATATCTTATTTGGTTTTAAGTTATACTCCTAGGCACCCAAAGTAACATTAGCTAATGTCTCTTCCATGAAATTTGAATAATTTGGTTCTATTTATTTAACTTCTTGCAGAATTTTTCGTCAATCTACTATCTATGAGCATGTTCACTTAAGAGCATCATTGTTAGGCAGTGTTCATACCTACTCAATGTGAATTTTAGGTTGTGACAAGGAGGATTGTCACTACAGTCATTATGTGTCTACTTGTGGAAAAAACCAACTCCCACTATTTGTTCTAATGTCAACCCTACACCTTTTGAATTTCATTGTCTGTTAGGCCATCATTCTCTCTCTAGTATGAAAACGCTATGTCCAAATTTCAATTCTAATACTAATCTATTTTGTGAATGACATCAATTTGCTAAGAACCATTATAAGTCATATTATCCTCGAGTTAATATATGCGCATTTATTCTATTAAAGTTAATTCACTCAGATGTCTAGAGACCTTGTCCTTTTTTGTTTCATTATTTTATTACATTTGCCGATGATCATTTAGAAGTCACCTAGTTATATATAATGAAAATCCTTTTTGAAATATATTCTATTTTTAGTGTATTTCGTGCAAAAATAAGGACTTCAACTTTGTCTATATCCATATTCTTCTACCTAATAATGTCAGTGAATTTGTTTTACTTCTTTTTCATCATTCAGTGCCACCATGGATTTTTTCATGAATCATTAAGTCCCGACACCCCCCCCCAAAATCGGTATTTGATAAAATTGCTAGAGTTCTATTATTCTATATGGGAATTCTAAAAATATTTTAGAGTGAGAAAATATTAACAACTTATTATTTTATTAGTTAAATGCTCTTAGTTGTCCTTAAGGGAGAAACTCCTTATCATGTTTTATTCCTCAAAAGCCATTACACTCTCCTCCCATAAAATTTCTAGATGTATATGCAATGTTCATGGTATCTAGCTCCAAGTGACTAAGCTTGATCTCAAGTCCCTCTAATGCATTTTCCTTGAGTATAGCATTACTCAAAATTGAAACTAGTGCATTTCTCCAGAGTTAGAATATTATTTAGTGTCACCTAATATCAAATCTCATGAACCTAAACCTTTTTATCCAAAATGCTTTTCATCGAGTCCATCATCCAATATCCCTTGTGATGATAATATCCTTATTTATGAGATTGTTAATAAGGTTGTATCTCCCTATCTTGCACCTTTGCTACATGTGACTCTTTGTCCTATCACTAAAACTTATATTTGTGGTGCTCATTAGATGTTTGTTCCTCTTCTGGAGCAAATCCTGAGCGGATATCCATCTAACCAATTCTTTTAACTACAAATACTATTATTACTGATCAGGGGCGATTCAATCCTTTCAAGTACATTACAAAAGAGTCATCGCGGTTGTATTCAATATCCTTATCTGTACGTTACCATATGATGGTATTTCATCTTCTCAACGACCTTTTGTGTCTATCTTGTACTTCATTAGTGTACCTCGATCTATATTTGAGACTTCTTTATCATCGTTGGTGAGTAGCTATAGACGAAAAGATTGCCACACTTGAGCATAATCACATATGAGATTTGGTCTCCTTGCCACCCAAGAAGAAACTAATCAACTCTAAATGGGTCTACACAATGAAAGTCAATCTAAGTAGTTCTCTAGCTCAAATAAAGCTTATCTAATAACTAAAAGGTATGCTTAGATATATAAATTATAATACACTAATATTTTTTTTATATCACCAAGTTCACTTCTAGTAGGATTATTATTTCCTTAACAGCTACTCATCACTTGCCATTATATCAATTAGATGTCAAGAATGGCTTTTCACATAGTGATTTTTTGGAGGAGAATTATTTAGAGCAACCACTAGGGTTTGTTACTTAAGGAGTTTGAATCTATTTGATAGATGAAAAAGTCTTTGTATGGTTTGAACGAGTCCATGTGGGGGCATTGTTTGGCATATTCAATAAAATTGTATTTGGTTTGGGCTATTTTATTGTGGCAGCGGTCACTCTTTGTTCAATCATCATCCTAGTTTTTGGTAAATTCTTCTCGTTGTGTATATCAACAATATTTGTGATTACTGGCAGTAACAGTATTACCATTATAGATCTAAAATTATTCCTTCAAAGTCACTTTCAAACCAAAAATCTCGAGAGTGTGCTTTATTTTCTTGACATTGAGATTGCCAGGTGCCATCATGACATCTTCTTTCACAAGGAAAATACATTTGTAAACTTCCTTCAAGGGACTAGTATGAAAGATTTAAAACCTTATGATATTCCCATAGATCCAGATACAAAATTATTACTAGATGTCGGGGAGATATAAACTGAAAAGATATCGATAATTAGTTGGAAAGCTCCATTGCCTTATTATGATTCATCCAAATATTGCCTCCTTAACTAGTGTTGTGAACCAGTTTTTATATTCTCCTTGTGTTCCTTATTGGTATGCATTAGCATGTATTATGAGATATCTCAAAGGTGCACTAGGATAAAGCTTACTTTACAATGATCATAGTCAAACTCAAATCGAGGGGCTTTCTGATGCTGATTGGGATGATTCACCATATCATCAGAAATCTACCACTAAAAATTGTGTTTTTGTTGGAAGCAATATTGTATTATGAAAAGTAAGAAGCAAAACGTGATACTCAAATCACGCGTGAAATTAGAATATCATGCATAAACTAAATATCGTGTCACATGTGAAGTGATTTAACTTTAATAGTTACTTAATTCTCTTGGTTATAAGAGATCTGAACCTTCGTAGTTGTAGTGTAATAATTAAGCAGCTATCAACATTGTATCAAATCTAGTATTTCACAAACTTATCAAACATATACTGAGAGATTCTCATTTTATCCATGAGAAACTCCCAAGTGGCTTTATTTAAGTTCATGTTATGAGTGAAAATCAGCTAATAGACATTTTTACCAAATGCTTAATTAGAGTTCAAGTTATGTATATTTGTAACAAACTGGACATGATCATTTATTCTCCAACTTCAAGGAAGTGTTAAAATATCATTATTATTAATAGTAGAATATGCTTATTTTTAGAATAGGATATGCTGCTAATTTATTTCTTTGTAAAAGTATTTGTCTTATATTATATTGTAAAGTAATCCTATATACAGATGCGAATATCCCCAACCTTCCTCCCAAGAGAAAAAGTGTTTAATTCATTTCTCTATATTTGTATCTAATGTACAATGCTTTTCTATCTCCTTTGAACCCTAATAGTGACGTAATTTCCAAAAAGCTTCTTTCTCTTTTCATATTTTATATCATCTAATTTTAATGGTATCCTTCAATCGCAAAGTATACTCAATGCGGTTTTACATTTTAACGAATATTCATTAATCATAACATGTCACATCATCATTTATTTCTCTATTTGCTTGAATTAAAAATCCAAGGTGATGAAACAATTATTTTTCGAAATGAAATGGCTTGACCATTAATTTTGATTTGTTCATTATTCCATAATTACTAAAATTACATTCTATATATTCAGTTCTGTTTCGACTTATCTTAAACCCATTATATTTAAGAATCTTAGTCTAGAATGCTAGTTTTATTTCTACATCTACTACATCATTATTTGATTTATGAGGCTAATAAGCAGCAAGAAAAAGGAGATAAGGCTTAGACCCACACCAAGCACAAATCTATGTGGATTGGGCGACAAATGTGCTACACTTCTGCCTCACTTGCACGACTTTTATCTATTAAAAAAATATACAAATAACATAGACGAAGAACCCTCATTGTGAACATCTATCACAAGCTCATCCATAACTATGGTAAATAAGTACAAACCCAGAATAGAAATAGGATGCACTACTATCTTAATGGAAAAATCCTCGATATTTCCTCCCACAAATCTAAAACTAGTCATTAGCTCATATGCATATACATACATATGTATATATATATCTTTAGTTACATCTATACATTTTTACTTGCCTCTTTGTTCTTTAAAATGTTTAAATCTGTCAAATTTGTATTCATTATTGTAGAATTAAATTAATAGTGCATACTATAAAGCTATAAGAATGAGTAATTAAACAAAGAAGGGAACGGAGTTGATTACTCATTCACAAACAGATCTGAAATTCGATATGTTTGCGTTGAGGTGCTCAACCACCAAAGCAATTATGGGTTTAGAGAACGTTAACAGAGAAATTTATAGAAAAGAGAAAATATCTAAATCTGATTTTCAATTATTTAGAGAAAATTCAAAATAAGGAGCCCAGACAAGTCATATGGTGGGTGGAGTTTAAGGATTTTTTTTAGGGGGGGACTAGAGCACTAGTGTGTTCTTAATGGAAACTCTTAGTTATATTACAACAAAATTATCAGTTATATATATATTGGACACTCATGCAAAAGAAGTGACTATTTTTTAAACTATAGGAGGATTTACCAAAGATTTTCCAATTAGGATAGAATACATCTAGGGTTAACTATGAGTCCTTACCTATTCACCTTAGTTATTGATATATTTACATGAGATGTTCAGATGAGATTCTATGGTGTATGTTATTTTCAAATACTATTATTTTAATAGATGAAAATACAGCAGATATTGAGTTAAATTAGCACATTAGACGTAGGCACTTGAATCTACAGGGCTTAAGACCTTGGCACACACACATTCGACATTAGAAGTATATCGAAATAGTAATAAAACCAGACATGCAAGGTATAATTATAGTAATTCTAGACACAATTATGAACAAACAGAATTAACGATCAAGACTTTCTTAAAAAATAATAGATTTTATTAACTTTTATCTATAATTTAAGAAACTAGAGATATTAATAATCATGTGATATTAATTTAATCAAACAATGATTATATAGAACAAAATGTTAGGCAATCAAATAATAGCATGTACAAAACTATGCATTGGATTAGAATGCAAAGATTGAAGAGCAAAATTAAGCAAAAAGATAATGAAATGGCATCCATAAATATTTAGAAATTGCACTTGCACATATAAAAGATAAGATGGGGAAATGATATTTAAAGTGGTTTGGGCACTTAAACATCGGCTAAATGAAGCTCATGTGATGAAATATAAATTAATTGTGATTTGGAGGAAAGATAACTTAATGAGACTTATTGTTATTATTATTGTTGTTTTCATTATTCTCTCACACCCACCATAAGACTTTTCTAGGTGCCTTATCAAAAGCTTCTCTAGATCATATGTATAATTTTTTTTTCATTTTACTAAACTTCTCCATTAATCTTCTTGAAAGATATATCTTTTCAATGGTTGAATGCTCTAGAATAAAGCCAAATTAATGTCAAACATGTTCATTTATTACCTTAGTATTTATTTAATTACGTGTTTCCAATGTTTCAAAGTATGACTAGTTAATTTAATGCCCACATAATTACAACTTTAAATATCTACATTATTTTTAAAAATAGATACTAAAATGTTTCTCTTTCATTCTTCTGCCATTCTTTTAGTTCTTAAAATCATATTAAATAAGATGGCTAGCCAATTTATCTGATGATTCCTACATATTTCAAAACTTCTATAGGTACTTCATCTAGTCGAATAGATTTTTTATTTTCACCTTTTTAAGTACATACACAACTTGTTGAACTCTAATTTTGCACAACTCTTCAATTAACTTTGAGGTTTAGATCTTCCATTAGATTTTGAATATCTATTAAAATAATTCCGACATCTTTCCTTTATGTCATTTTCTTTTACAAATATTTAATTATATTAATCTTTTATACATATAATACAACCTAGATTCATTCCCTTACTTTCTCTTGCTCTAACAAATTGTGTCTATCTCAACCTCTTTGGATCCTAACTTAGTATATAACGAATATAGGCTCTATATGTAGCTTCACTTGCCACGTCTTTGCTAATTTTTTTTATCTCATTATAATTTAAAAATTTTATAGTCATTAAAGTTGTCAAGTCTTATAATACTCTCTTTTCATCATTATTATCTTCTGGACATTCTCGTCCCACTTAGCTTCACTTGCGACTTTTTTGCTAGTTTTTTCTCTTTATATTTTTTCAAGATTTTTAAAAGTCAAGCAAAGTTGTTAAGTCCTATAGTACTCACTTTCCATCTTTATAGTCTTTTGGACATCCTCGTCCCACCACGAACCATACATTAAATCATCTTCCTTTGGATTCTCCAAATACAAACTTTGCTACACCTTTAATACAATTTGCCATTTTCATCTATATATTAGCTACAGCTTCTTTATCTTTCACTATACAAATGTCCATTTTTACATTTTATATTTAAATTTTAGTATGTTTTCTTCCTCCAAGTTCCAGTATCTCTCATTCACTAGCACTTTAAAGTTTCTATCTATTTCTTCTGTTTTTCAATAATTATATCTAATGCTCAAAGTCACTGTTCTATAGCTAACTTTCCCCAAGAACGACTTTACAACCCCTGAAAAACAACCTATCTGATTTTCTTGTTAGAAAGAATTCTATTTGACCAGTATTAGGTCCACTCCTAAAAGTTATCAAGTGTTCAAGTATTAAGTATTACATTTTCGTAACATATGACAAACACAAATCCTACCCCTGGATCATTTTAATCTCCAAAACCAAAACTTTAATGTACTCGTTCAAAAACCTTGATATCATTTCCCATATGAACATTTAAATTTCCTCCTCCAAAAATTGTAATGGCCCAGATTCTAAAACGTAGAAAGTTCCAGTTATCGAGTCAATATAATCCGGTCAACGCCAGTTGACCGGAAAATGTACTAAGAAAAGTAAATCGGCTTTAAGATGAAATCAAGTTCGGCCCTTGCATGATGAAAAGAAGTTCGGCTATCCCTTAATGCAAAACAAGTCCGGCTCCATCCTTGAGAATCAAGACCAGCCACTTCAAGAAAGAAAATCTAAATCGGCCTTGGGCATGTTTTGAAAATCGGAATTTGTTCCATAAATTTGAAGGCCGGAGTGCATTCTGTGATGTAAAGCCGAAGTGGCCTTGAAGCCCAGAGTGGCTTTGTGTGTTAGTGAGGCCGGAGTAGAATTGTGGTTCAAAAGGAAGAAAGCCAAAGTTGATGATGATATTGAAAGAAAGTGTGAAACCAGTTAAGTGATCCGGTCAACAAGTGTTGACTAAAAGTCGTGAAGAAGGAATAATCCGGTCAACACCCGATAGTTGACCAGAATGTGTTTAAATAAGAAATCTAAATCCTGTTAAGTTCAGTTAACCAGGAATTAATGAACTCCTTAGGAATGTAAAACTATAAATGATCTAATTAACTAGAAATTAATAAGGAAACTCCTTGGGAAATGTAGAACCATAAATAAGAAACATTCGCCCTGTACTGCCAATCATTAATGACGGTCGCCAGACCAAAGGCCTATAAATAAGAACTAGAAGAGTGAGAAAGAGGCACGCAATAGAGTTTTCTAGTAAAGGAAGGACAAAAGTTTAAGGCAAAGGACAAGAAATCCAGGCAAGAGTACTCACCCCTATTTTTAAAGTTCATGATTATGCATGTTTGCTACGCGAATATATATGATATTCTTATGAAATTATGTATGTATGATGTTTGTTCTATTCTTGTGATTTATCGTTCTTAATCGCATGTTTAAAAGAAACCCTAATATTCATGGTGTTAAATTTTATGCTGGTTAAAGTATATGATTAATTGTCGACCTATATGAACTCTAATAATTGCATATTCAAATAAAAGACTTCTAACTTTTAAGAAAAAGAGCTTCAGATTTTGAATGATTAAGAACTCCGGTTTTTAGAACTCCGGATTTTAAAGAGCTCCGGCTATTTGAGCTTCGGTTTTTTAATGGAATTAGAACTCCGACTTCTGAACTACGGCTTTCGTTGAAAAAGAGCTCCCGCTTTTGAACTCCGTTTTTTAAGAAAGGAACTCCGGCCCTTTTTAAAAAAAGAACTCCAACTTTTGAACTCCAGATTCTGTTAAAAGGATCTCTGGTATTAAAAAAAAAGGGACTCCGGCTTTTAAGAAAACGACTTCGGCTTTAAGATGATTAAAGGAAAGATTATACGGACTTCAACTGATGAAGTAAAGAACAAGGCTATATGAAAATGCATGTAATCCGGACAGCAAGTAGAACTCTACGACTTTCAAACTATGATGGATGGCCATTAAAAGATATGAACCAAGTTTCCATTAAACTTGCTGTTAAAGATGGATAAAGGATATTGGAGTGACATTCGAGGACTGCCTCCTGGGCCACGGGAGGAGACTTTTGGTGGTATAAGACTTTTGGACTACGACCCCGTATGCCGGGTTAAAGGCATTACCTACCGCCTCGGGGAGCATAATGAGAAGATACGGCTTTAAGTTGTGGGGTAACACACAATCCTTCCTCGATGTTGTCCGCTCCCGTCCGATCCCTAAATATGATAAGAATTTCGAATGGTTTTATAGATTTTCCGAAGATAAAATAATAAGAATAAGAAATAAAGAAGAAACGGTATGATGATTTTCGTATGCTAAGTTATGTTATGAAACTCTGTTTTGATCCAATTATATGTATGTTTTAGTTTTTTGCATGTGAGTATCTTGCTGGGCTTTGTAGCTTATTCTTGCCACTTTTCAGATAACGAGAGGCTTATGGAGGACAAAATTGAGTAGAACCATATGATGCAGCTAGATGGCATAGCTGGCCGAAGCTGATCAATGAAGAGCTTAATTTATTTTCCTTTTTATGTTTTGAGAAGACTTGTAAAATGATTCCGCTGTTTAAGAATCTATGAATGTTAGTATGTTTCCATGATTACTTTTTGGATATTGAAATTGAAAAGTTTAGTAAGCATCTCAGGCGTTCAGGTCCGTCTAACCTTAGTGTTGGCCGGCCTGGTTTAAAGTTAAATTGGAAGGCCAGCTCATGTAGTTCAGCCTCAAGCAATCTTGTGTAAAAGAAAAGAAAAAAAAAAATTTATGTCCACCTAATTACTATTAAATTATTTTTTTAAGGCAAGTTTTTAGGCTTGACGGCGGTTTTATGCGTGAAATAAGGCCGGTCCGTCACAGTTTTCTCATTTACACCCACCCATCCTCTGTATCACACCATCTAACCCTTCCCAAATTTTACTTTTTACTTTCAATATTTTTTGACAAACCTACTTGTGGAGCTTTTGTGATAATAACATCTATTATTCCTAATCTAAACACCAGTTTTATATATTTTTCTATCTACTATCCTCACAACATCTACTGTTTATCTTTTAGAATTTTATCCCCATAACACCTATCCGTTTCTATTTTTTATCTCTTATTACCCATTTTTTTCAATTCTCTTTATGTTCCTCCTACCCATTTAGTCTCTTGTAAACAAATTATATTAATTTTCCTTCTAGTCATAGTATCAACAACCATCATAATCTTTCATGAAAGGGCTCCGATGTGCCAGACGGTCAGTCTAATTTTACTCTATTGGACAAATTTCTTAGCTTGTCCACCCTACCATATTTCATCACGTTCAAGTAGAGACACAATGCATCATCATAGGGAGATGACTTTAAATAGATTCATTCATAAAAGATTTGATAAATTTTCACTTGGCTATCAGCTACCTACACAAACATCCTCAAATGAAGGATTTGGGAAAAAAGATGTAGGAACATTAGTAAATTGAAACTATATGTTATATCATTATATATATAATGTATCTACGCATATATAACAAATAAGTAAAAAAACATAAGTTTATGAAATTGCATGGGAAGAATTTATGCACATTTATGCACATCGCATTTTTTTAAGGAAGAAAAAAATTAAATGTCAGCAATGCATGGATAAAAACAAATTGAAGCCCTAAATATTCAAAGTAAGTTTGAAAAACACTGTAATTCCACCCCAGAGAAGCTCAATGAATGAAAAAATCTCAGCAGAAGCAGATCTACGCAGATTGTAAAACTAAAACTCCAATTCCTCACAGTAAACTAATCATTAGAATTTCAAAAATCCTAAATTTCGGATAGACACATGGATTATTACAAATCAAACATCTATCCAGAAAAAGTGATTCTTGAAGAAATTTCTTAAACACCAAGCAAGAAACCATGAGATATAAATACAATCTTCAAATCAGGAGAAGAAACCTTTTAAAAATAAGAGAAAACTACAAGAACTGTGGACTGCAACTATGAGACATTGCAATCCGGTGACTACAGCACTAACATAGCACAGGCTTATTTATGAGAAAATAGAGAACAGAATCAATAGAAGAACCACCAGGTGAAGGCAAGAAAACAACCAATTGCAATTGGAGGGCATCAAGATATAAAGAACACACATTCAATGCAAGCAACACATATCTCAAGTGCAACCGCCACATACTATTGTTTCATGGGAGGACATTTGTGAGAAAATAAGGTGCTTGAGGTACTAAACACATTCTCATCTAAAATTTGGCTCCAATAGTAATTAACTTGTGGAAAACTACCTCTAGGCCGATAATCAATGGGCCAAGTGGGTGCACATGATGGACTTTACAAGAAATATTTATGGCATGTCCACACCAAAGATGATTTAACCAGGTCCAGGAAGAAATTACTTAAAACTCATGTCACCTACAGAGATTTTTTCCAGAAGCAGAATTGAGGATTGGTAATTCACAAGGTTTTCACACGATAAAATGTTGCTTTGTGGTCCATCAACTCGTAAATTCACTAAAGATCAGATAGTAGGCACTTATATCACAAGATAGACCTCGATGTCCAGCTTTATCACTGACTATTGCTGCATAGTTGTTTGAAGCCTACATCAAATGGTACCAAATCTATATGAGATGGATAGCCCTATGCTTCCAAAGGGCAGATAGAACATGTTATTTGTTGCCTACTTAAATGGAATGCACACCATCAAAATCTGCACGAGAAGATTTCAACTGAGAGTTTATGAACTGGTGTAGAATTGTTTGGAGTGGCATCTCCTTACCAAAACATTAATCCATTCTGCGGCTCATTGTTAAAGAGTAGCTGATTACTTCAAACATCTGCAGAAATAGGGTATTATTAAATACAATCATGTGCCATCTTTACCGAAACAATATGACTCAATTGCCCATCTTTCTCTATTGCAGCTTCTCTTCTGAGGTACAGAGGAAAAGTTTGAGCTGCATTCACCATGATAGGGGCACTGATGACCGGCTGTTTGAATGGGATTGGCTTAATGAGACTGGAAGAGAAAAACAGTGTTCAAATTCTCAAATTGCTTCTCAAGCTGCGTCAATGTACCGTATTTGGATAGGAACTCCATTGCTTTTACATAGGATAGACCTAACATGCAGACTCTTCTGAGCTGCAGAATAAATCCTATTAAGGATCAGATTCAAGTTGGTTTTTGAACAAGATAACTCATCTTAGCATTTCATGAGCTGCTGATTGTACTTACTTTCTGTATGTTTTGTTTTTGGCTTCACAAGTGTTTAATTTAGTACTGTATCTTTCACTAGTTATACCTTAGTTTGTTGTAAGGTGATTTGGAGTTGTCTAGCCCCAAGGCATGCCTAAGTTTCTCCTTCACCATTGCATTCCACGACAGTAATTTTCTGATTCTATGGCCATCAAATCATGTATGCTCTCTATAACAAAAAATCACATACATATTGACATTGAATTATCAAGCATTTAATTGTTGAGAACAGCCACAAATGAACAACTTCAACGTGCATTAAAATATTACTAGAATTCTACATACAAAAAAATTAAAAAGAACAAATATTTAGATGAATAAATAGTCAATTCACCGACAAAGAAAATTATCATTAATGAACCATTTTATATA